>CAJUYH010001290.1:13913-50428 GCA_910591685.1 Galerucella tenella | reverse complement strand
TGCAAATATTGTATTAGAATAATATTATAGGGGATTACGGTAGGGGAATAAAAAAACCCTTCGCAAGTGAGAAAATATAATATTATTAATTCAACTTTCATACAATAAGATATTCAAAATAACATACAAAAACAGTCAATACCTGAATCTGAATTGGGATGGAAATTGGACAAAGTTTAGAAAGGAAGTGCAAATTTTGTCAATCTAAATGAGTCGGTAAAATTATTTTTAAGGAAGTGATCTTTAAGCAAATAACACCTTTTATTCTTAATAAGTGAGGTTCATTGTTTCAAACCATTTAAGAATTTGTTTAATATCTAGATCAGGAAACTTAAAACTTCTTATAAGTATAAGTTTTAGTTATTCAATTGACGTACCCCTTTAAACAATTAGGCATCTTGAAGCACACACCAATATTACAGAGCAAGCACACAAATACAGTGTTCAAAATATTAAAGCACTTTTTTTCACATGAGTACTAGGTACCTACAATTACATCCTAAATTACATCAATATATATCTAGTACATACATATTATTTTGGTTTGGGTCACACATTTTTGGTAATCCTTCGTTCTTGTCTGCAAAAGAAACGATAAAATGGAAAATAATGTTATTATTTTACGAAAACCCAACCTCAAACGTTTAGGGTAAAAATTGTTTTCAACTTACCTATGATAAGTGATGATAAATGCTGTGATAATAGTATTAACCAATGGGAAAAGATAATTAATTCATTTGCAGAAAGGTCAATGAGTAGATTAGATAAAAATGAATTCAAAAATGACAACGACTAGCCTCAAATTAAAATAATCCTAAAAATGAAGTTTTGTGTAGAGGGAGGCAGGGTTTGTTAGTTCAGTTAGTTGCTGTAAAGCGCCATGCGCAGCTGGCTGCGCACAAACTTCGTTCCATTTCGTTCCATATGATTTAAAACCTCTCTTATTTATTACTCCATGGTGGGATATAAAGTGACACGTGCGTATTCACATTGCTCTGCATTCTTTCTAATATTGTCGTGTTATGAAGTACTAATTTCGTGAAAAAGAAGGAATACGTAGACTTTTGAAACAAAGTTTTTGCAATGGAAAATATAGATGTTAATCACTTGATATCTTTGGTTGAGGCAAGACCGGTAATTTGAGACTACGGAAAAGTATAAAGATAAAAATTAAACAGGAAATGCCTGGCGGGAAGTATGTGTGGAAATGAACAACGAATTTGAGCAATTGGAAGACAATGAAAAAGTAAGTACGTCTGAATTTGTCTTTATTCGAAATATATGAACAACGTACATGGCAACAATGTGTTCACGATCCATGCCGGAATTCAACTGACTGACGTTTCGGACCACGAATCTGTGAAAGTGTGGAAGAGGTGTCAGTCCGTGTAAACGGTGCCGTGTAAACGGCAACCTGGTGTGTGTGAAGCCGCTCGTAGGGACAGCTGTGGCTGTGCACCCAAAAGATGACCATTTGGTTAGGAAGGAAGGATGCAGGAAAAAACCACAGAAAACCTGCATCCCCATCCTGGGTAAGGAAGGTGCTGAGAAGTACTTGAACTGTGTGTGATGCACTAAAAAGTATGGTTGTGTTGTTGGGTCTTTCAGGCGGCTGCTTCTTTCGGTGTCGTGATCGTCTGGCTGCTTTTCCTTGCACTTTTTTTCCGGCTTCCGTTACACTTTTTTGGGGAACTTTCGATGTTTCAGTTTTAGGGTGATAGTGGTGTCCAAAGTTGAGGGATTGGCGGGAAGTTGAAAAATGACTTGTCATACGGCCTTGTTCTACGGCTTCGAAAGAAGCAGAAATGCAAGAGTTGTTAACGAAATATTGGATTCACAAAGCCGACTTATACTACCTCGTAAGGTTGAACAAATTTCGGTTTGAAAATAACGAAATCGACAAAATACTTGCAGATAAAGGACATTCGGCTTTACGATTGCCTCCCTATCATCTGGACTTGAATCTCATAGTTTCTATGAAGCAGTATGTCGCTGAAAAAATGTCGCTTTCAATATTAAATGCATGTGAGGAATCTTTCGATTATTTTTCGGATGTTTAATGGAAAACTCGATGTGAACATAAAATAGAAAATAGAACAAGATTATATGACAAAGGAATCAGCTTCCAATGTTGTGGTTGATGATTTGATGATCAATTTAGGTTCTAATAGTGACAGTGAGTGCGAGACTGATGAGGGTACCTCGGATTTAGCATTAGATATTTTAGTAATCTTACACCGAGAGAAGAGTTATTTATGGACAAATAAACTGATTTGTTTGACCCCCCTTTGTTTAAAACTAACATTGCTTATTTATTATTAAGAAGCGATATTAACGTGATTATTTTTTTCACTTGTCAAAATCTGACATGTTGGTGGTTTTAACCAATAGCAATACATTATTCTAGCCAATCATTCGGTATTATACTGATAATTCTGCTTCCTCATCGATAACACCTTGTTTACATTGAAACGTCAAAATTTTACTGTGAATATGTTATTATTGACAACTAAAAGTGCTTCGAAGTTTATTGAAAAATGAACACCAACTGATTCAGTGCCATCACGCAAAGGATTATTGAACATTTGATACAAAATTTTAAATTGTTGAAAAAAATAATCTTCCCAAATACAACTCGCTTTTCAAATTCAATCACATAATTTTTTATTTCCATCACTCAAACTTGTTTATTTGAGGTAAAAACATTCAAACAAACCGAATTTAGATAAAAGCCCTCGTCCTAACGGACTCGTGATTTTATCAATCGGTTTGTTTTCATGTTTTTGCCAAATAAATAAGTTTTCGTGGAAAAGAAAAAATTATCGATAAAATTTGAAGCACTCGTGGTATTACCTTTGATAATTTTTCACTGGATATGGTAACCAATCAAATTACTTAATTTCAAGTCATGTGTCAAATTTCATCCAATCACCGCTGTATTACAGCGATAATACCCTACATGTGGTGTTTTCAGTTTGGTGTTCATTTTTGATTAAAAATTAATTAAACGTCAAACTGACAACTGGATTAAAAATGTCGCTAAGATTTGGTATTGCATCTAACAATTCAATTAATTTACCAATTGTACTTTTCACAACTGTAGTTTTGAATAAAAATGTATAATATTTGTTTGATTATAACTAATAAATTATTTAACGTCATCAGATTGACAATCAATTTTTTGATATTTACAAAGTAAAAAATTATCTTATCGAATACTCCTCGGGTCTTGATAAATACTCAAAATTTTGTCGTAGAGAATCCTTCAAGCGTGTTGCTCAAAGATAACACGCTTTCTAGACCAGTACCGAAGCCTTCAAAAACAGTAAAGAGTGAAAAAAAATAATAGTAGGATAAAACCCATTAGAAAGGGAGGGGAATATGATATAATTAAGGAAAAAAATAAATTACGGGCGATCCGAGGTCGGGAGGTGGGAGGGGGTGGGTTTTTAAGGGTAAAAAATGGTTTATCTCGATTTCCGGCAAAACTACAAGTCCTACGAACAAAAGTAAAATGGCAAAGTTGTGAGTAATAAAAAGCTCTACAACTTTTGTATTCACAATTTTTACACATAACCTCAAAATTTATGTGAAAAACTCAAATAACCAAGTTTTTGGTTTTTTATTTTTATCTTTTTGAAAAAATATATTTTTTTACGAAATTTTGTGAAAACTTACCTTATTATGTCCCAAATACACTGTAATTTATTTGATTTGAAAAATACTTTTTTTTCACCCTATTTTGACTTAATATCAAAAAAGCACCCTCATTTTAAATCGAAAATTCTCGCGTCAAAATATCAGCTTTTTTCAGAAAGTCGGTGGGCTTTTTGTTCGTTGAAATCTCTACTTTCCGATTGTCTGAAAAAAAATATACATCTCCATGGTAAATGTTCTCAAAATATGCAAAAAATCAAAAAAACTCAAATTCGAAGTTTTTTTTAATCACTATGTACAATTTTGAGCTATTTATTAAAATTCACACTTCAATTACTCAAAAAACGTAAGATTCCATGTTACATTGATAGACGAAAAAATTGCAAATCGAAATACACTAAAGTAACGTAACCTAAAAAATGGATTACAATTAATCAAGTCTATTTATAAATGTAAAAATGAAAAAATTACACTGAGTCAACCAAGGTTTCAAAAAAATCAATTGGCAAAAATTAAATCACCCTTCATTTTGGCAAACCTCTCACCCACTGAAGGAGCAGCAGAACAGAATTGTGGGTGTAACAGTTTGGAATGTTGCTGCCGAAAACATGGTTTAAAATTCACAAATTTATGTAAAAATTGTCATGGTTCTGAAAATTGCTCCAATATGGAAGAAAAAACCAACGAAGAAGAAAATGATTCAGATGAAATTGTGGATGAAGAACCAATGCAGATTGGAAATAATATTGGAGACGAAAAAGGTGGTCTTGAAGATTTCGAAGATCAACTAGAGTTGGAAAGGTTTGTCGAGTCTAACGATGCAGAAATGCCATCAAAGAAACAAAAATTAATGGATAGGTGATTAGAATTCAAGATAGTGTATTTATAAATGTCAAGATTAACGTTTTTAAAATTATTATAATGTATTCAAAGTGAACTATCTATTAAATTCAATAGTAGATACGATTTACATGTATATTCACATTTTATGAGATTTTCTATGACATGAATGTAATTCGAATTTAGTGGATAAACTTTTTAACTCGACAAAATTGCAGCAATCACATTTTTTCGATGAAATTGTACAGTGATAAAAAAAAACTTCGAATTTGAGTTTTTTTCATTTTTTGCATTTTCTGAGAACATTTACATGGAGATGTATATTTTTTTTCAGACTATCAGAAAGTAGAGATTTCATCGAACAAAAAGCCCACCGACTTTTTGAAAAAAGCTGATATTTTGACGCGAGAATTTTCGATTGAAAATTAGGGTGCTTTTTTGATATTGAGTCAAAATAGGATGAAAAAAAAAGTATTTCAAATCAAATAAATTACAGTGTATTTGGGACATAATAAGGTAAGTTTTCACGAAATTTCGTGAAAAAGATACTTTTTTTGAAAAAGATAACAATAAAAAACCAAAAACTTGGTTATTTGAGTTTTTCACATAAATTTTAAGGATATGTGTGAAAATTGTGATCACAAAAGTTGTAGAGCTTTTTATTACTCACAACTTTGCCGTTTAACTTTTTTCCGTAGGACTTGTAGCTTTGCCAGAAATCGAGATAAACCATTTTTTACCCTTAAAAACTCACCCCCTCCCACTTCCCGAACTCGGATCGCCCGTAATTTATTTTTTTCTTCAATTATATCATATTCCCCTCCTTCTCTAATGGGTTTCATCCTACTATAATTTTTTTTCATTTCAAAAATTATCGACCCTGGTCTATTCAGCATTCTCTATGACAAAATTATTTCGGTATTATCAAGACCCTAGGGGTATTACTACTATTGGGAAATTTTGATATAAAAAAATGATTTATTCGAGTGTAATTTCTTTAATGTGAGAAAATTGTTCTTAAGAAACTAGAAAAGTCTACGAAGATTTTGTTATAAAATATAACAATGCTATTTGGGTAAAACTTGTTTTCATTGCCCAGAAAAAAACCTAACATCTTCAATAATATTCCATCACTTTAAAACAACAAATTAAATATTCATAGTAAATCATTTAAAAGTTTTGAAAGAAATTTACATTTTTCAAATAAGCCTATAGATCACTAGCCTCAAATAAGATCTACTTTCTACCGAAAAAATAAGTATTTCAGTATAATTGTACATTTATTGTTACGAGAAAAAAAACTTATTTGTTACAAATCACATATTTCTTCACCCGTAAGAAATCACATTGGTCTACAAATTATGTGGCAATTGAAACAAATAATTCTCACCGTTACTGAATAATAGGGAAGGGTGCTTCCCTATTATTCAGTAACGGTCACCAACTGTATACGTTTGGCGTCAGTCTGCATGTGAAATTAGATCAGTTTTTGCAATTTTACTGATTATTTTGTTTATGTGAAGTATGTGGTTGAAGTGCTCTGGACAAAAATAAGTTTAATAATAGAATGAATGAATTGTTAAACTCATGGCGGTTACAAGAATTGTGAGATATCTTTGAAGGTGAGGAAATAAATGACAATTATATTCAAGTAGGTAGAAGTAACAAGCAAGCGAAATGTACCTCAAACACATTTCTCAATTAAACCTGTCAGATCTACTCCAAGAACTCCAAAAAATACTATGGGGAAAGCATTAATGAGCACACTTAAGGATAGACAAGGCTATCTTGTGGATACCATTGTTGGTCATGTTTTAGATCATGTGGGTATGTTTAATTTCAATAATGTATGGTTTCGATTTTATAAATGTATGGTATCTATTTTAAAAATGTATAGATTTCTTTTTAATAGATCAAAATATTCAGCAGCAAGTTTTTTATTCCTATCCTGCTTTCCTACTAAACAGTTTTGTGCATAAATAGAGACCATTAATTAGATTCAAACATGTTTTTTTTCATAAAAATACTGTAATTTTAATCCGTGTCCAGACTAACCATCGATCAATTCGATCGACTAGTCCACACATATAAAACCATGGACGTATAAAACGATAGTCAACTTTGTTGTTCGACATAGTCTGGAATCGGCTTAGACAAATATTTGTGAAAAATATATTTTCCTAAGTAACCTAATTATTTAGAGAACCGTGTGAAAGTTAATATATTTCTAAATATTTAGAAACATTTCAAAAGCTTAGTGTATTGAATAGTTTATGTAGGTAACTTCCATAAACAAAAAACAATACCATAAATAATTCGGTTTTTTAGGGAAATATATTTTCTCACTATAAGGCAATATAATGTTTATGAAAATTATGGTTCGGTTAGGATAAATATGTCGAATTTTAGTAAAAATTAATAGTTTTCTTGAGGAAGGAACATTTGTTTGCAACAAAAAAATATAATTTGCTGGTAAAATACATTTTATACGAATAAAAAACATATCGTTAACCCAGACAATATACTTTTTTATGGTAAAGAAACATATTTTACCGATACAATACATTTTTTTATGATAAAGAAATGTCATTCTGCCATAAAGTAATTTTTTTATGATAAAACAATATATTTAGCTCACAAAAATAAGTCTTTTTTATTGGAAAAGTACTTTATTTAATTTAAATGCTTCCAAAGATTAATATAACTATTTTGTCATTATACCTCAATAAATGTTGTCTGAGACAAATATGATACATTTTTACGAGAATAAATGTAATTTTCGATAGATAACTTATTTTATTGATGACAATGAATATGTTTTTATTTATCAACAATATTACTTTACGAACTTGAAACAAATCCTTTCTTAACGACAAATTAAATATTAGTTAGGCCATATGGAAAATCATATTTATTTGACATAATAAGATTTTGATTGTCACAAATAAATCTTTTTCTCGGTGTATAGATGAACAAATTTTTGATTATGTAGATACTTATTGTACAAATTTACCCTTTTCTAAAGATTATGCTTTTGTACATGCAAATAAAAACAAGGATTTTATTCCTTTATATTCATCTAAAACCCGTGAAGACGATGTTCGTGCCTAGCTCAAGTTATTCCAGGCTCTCCTATACGATTGTAGAAATAATTTCAGTTATCACACAAGAACTTGACTATTCGACATAAATAAAGTTGCTTTGGAGTGCAATTTTTATTATCCAAAGCCATAAAACCTTCATCTACTCGACCATTCCAGTCTAACAAAAAATAGGCGTAATTGGCGTTTTTATTTTTGTGAGAGTAACTCATAATCAGAGATGATGTGGATCATTTTGTGCGAACGTATGTGAATTCCTCACGAAAATTCCCCTTACGGTTAAAAACATCCGAGCTTAGTAGTATGGAGCATCGATTCCGTCCCTGCTATTCATTTTTCTTCAAAAACCACCCTAGAAGACGCTGCAAGTAAAGTGCTCGTAAAAATAGGCATCTAATTGAGCCGGAAGGTTCGGAGAAAAGGGTTTTGGGTTAAAGGAATTTATTCCGGTTAGCTATTCATTAAATAAATGAACGCTAGGGGACACTGTCAAATACCGCCATTTAGGAATACTGGACTCATTTGAAATAATAGTTCGTTAAACTTATCTAAGTATAAATAAGGAAGAAAAGTTTATAATATATCTTAAGAGATCAACATATTAGATGGGATGTGGGAATCTTTTTGTCCCATCACTAAGGGTTATCCCCTCCACCCCTTCTAGGGTCAACAAAGTTGTATTATCGGATTTGAGACACCCTCCTAAACAAAATTCAATTCACTTTCCCAAAGACCCTTGGAAAAAAGAAAACAAAATTATTACTGGACAGCATTGGGCTTGAAAATCATTCTGAAATAAGTACCTATTCAATTCTATCCATAATTGAATGATAACAAATGGTCTGTTAGGTGTATGATTGAAGTATTTTGTTATTTGTGACCACTTAACCGAGATTTAATTCACTAATATTCACAGTGCTCGTCAGGGGCGTCACCAGGTTCCTCCATCTACCTGCTTGGTAACGGGTAAATACGAACAACAAATGTTTTTTAGAAATTGATATCTCGTTATTTTCTTAGATACGTATAGGTCTATTTCACTCTGAATGCGGTCTTGTTTTAATTTTAACTCACGACGTATTTTTTTAGGATAATTGTGAGCTGTTTTAATTTCTATGTATGTTTCAATTTGGAAATTAGTGAGGATTTCTAAAAATTTGAAAATATTGGGATGCGATTCATAAAAATGAGAATTAAACCGTGAATGAAAAGATTCACAACTATTTGTTGATCGGAACATTTCGATTGAATCACAGGCCCATAATTCAGTAGGAAATATAGCTTCTTCACTAATGTAATTATCAACAATATAGTCACAAAATTCGAGAATTTTTGCGTTACCACTAGGAATTTTTTCAAATAGCTCTTCAACAAAACAATCTCTCACATCATCTGGATTTAAGAACGACAAGCCAAAAAACAATTTTAAGAATTTTCCTTCTTCAAAGTCCTTTAATTTATATATGGCAGAAAGACCCAAGTTTTGTATCTTTCTAAACCAAGATTGACCAAGATGAAATCTACATCCTATTATTTTACACTGTGGCCAACTATTTTTTACAGCTTTATGTATAGCCAGTTTTAAATCTATAACTATTCCTTTTGGCTCAAATACTAAATTACACTCGATGCATTTTCGTTTAAGAATACTAAATAAATTAATATATGTTAAGGCTTTTTTATTAGGAAGAAGGCAGAAAGCTAGCGGGACATAGTGGCCATTTTTATAACCATGAATTGTAAATAGTTGTAAAAAAAATTTGGTACAATTTTCAAAAGTTCCGTCCATAAATATTGTGTCCACAGAACACATAAAAAATAAATTTGTATAACAAGTAAAAATTATAATTTGATGAGTCTGATCTAGAGAAAGTAAAAAATTTTCTCCCTTATTTGTTTTTGGATGTAAATCTGAAATCAATAAAATATGCGTTAGATACTTACAAATAAGTTAAGCTCAAAATGTGTTTGCATTACCTTGAACAACTTTAAAAACTTCTTCTTGACTTGTTGGCAAAGGCGGAAGAATTTTTCGTCGGGCAGCATACATATTCTTTCTGAAGCAGTCAATATCATTGGTATTAAGACTACCTGTAAACTCGTTGCATTTAAGTTCTGCATGTATAAGTTTTGCAGGTTTTTCATTTACATCTATCGTAGCTTTTCTCTTTAAAGAGTTGCTTACTGCTTGTCTGCAAACATTTTTGTCCTCTTCATGGTTATGCACTAGTAAACTTTCAATTATTTCATTGTCCTCTAAACTCCTGGAGTACACTTTAGCAGAAAACGTTTGTTTTATACATCTCCACCTAACAATACCAGAAACCGCGACATGAGCTTGAAAAAACTTAAAATTTTCCACCAACAGCATTTTTTTGCCTTTTTCACTCAACATAAATTTGACTTCCATCTTTATAAATTACCACTTCAACTGACTTATTAGTAAATAATTTAAGTTTTATAGAGCTCCTCCACCTACCTGTTGATGGCAATTAGGGTTTTAAAACCCCCATTAGTACAGGCCCCTGGTGGAGGAACACGGCTATGGAAATAATCCCTAGAAACACAAGATGGATTATTATCGCAGGTAAAGTGGAGGAACTCGTTGACACCGCTCGTCAGGTATCCGTTGCAACCGATATTTTCTATTTTTCACGGACATTCATTCATTCATTTATTCGTTTGGGTTAGGCTCAATAGCCCAGGCATTTGAACTGAATCTTTTTACCATTGCTCATGTTTTCTGCCTATTTCCATTTCAGAAGCTTTGTATCTTCTATATAGGCCTCCAGCTTATCTGGAGGAATCTTGAGTAGTTGTGATGGTTGTGTTATTTCCACTTCAATGTGCTTCCGTCTCTAGGTTCTTGTAAGCTCTCACAGAGTATGTCAGTAGGTGTTTCATCATAGGGCTCACATTTTCTGCACATAGGTACACTAACTTTGCCCATCCTGTGCAGATCCTTCCTCAGGGTACAGTGTCTAGTCACTAGGGTAGCTCCATCATTACGTGCCAAAAATAATAGTTCTCCATGACTATGATAAAACACCGATTAAAAACACTAAAAATCAGTAAGACCACGCAAACTCATGACAAAGTATTTTTTTCAACTCTTATGCACATGAATTTAAGATTCAAAGAAAAAGAGAACTGACAGAATAATTACGGAATGCATAAGGAAATAGTTATTATATACTTCTTTCTCTATAATAGAGTGAAAACGAATTTTCATAAAAAAAACTTCTTTACAGTTTTTTTCACGGACCTCAAAACAATACTGGTTAACACCACTGATCATTAGGAAGTACTGATACATGAGGATACGGTATTGTGGGGATGACAGCGGAAAATTCATCACAGATAGACTCGATTTAAAGAAGGATGGGCAAGAGGCATCACAGCCTACATCATCGTTTCGAGGCTGGCGTTTGATAAGTTAATAGATATTCCAGTGGAATGAAGGAAGAACGCACTAAATTCTGTCTTAGTTTAGTGTGACCGTCATGGCCAATTCTTCTTTGAATCGTACTCTACCACCGAACACAGATGGCTATGGTCACGTCACGTCACGTCACGCCACTGATGAGTGTGGGTTGACCTTTATGTGTATCCTAAAGTTGCTCTTCATGACTCATCCTGTATAATAAAATATATTGTATCAATCGAGAATCACATCTCGTCTCACTGTCCGCAACATCACGGTCATCACATAAAGAATTCCCATATTATAAATATATCGAAATCCCACACTTCGCAGTTTCTCGAACACAAAAGTTCGATTTTCTAGAAAACTGGGTTAAATAAAAAAAGCAAAGAGTCATACCCATACCAAATTCCCTTCTTTTCCGCTCGCGATGAATGTCCTACTCCTAGTAAGTACCGAAAAGCTGTGTGTATCGGCCTACGCTAGGACAGAAAGGATAGTCAGTCGGCGACATAGAACCGTTAGTAGAGCCATTAAATCAGTTGTCCGCCTCCGCACTAGACCACTAGTCAATGGCGTAGCGTAAGATTATTCAAATGATTCATCAATGAATACATATATTATATTGTGATTTATAAGAAATTTGTTAAAATTTGAATTCCTTTTTGTTATTTCAAGTTTTTGAATGATACAATGAAACTAAGAAATTAGAGAGATATTGCTCGTTAAAAAATGGTCCGCGGTAATTACGTTTGCGGTATTTTTAAGTTTATCAAATGCGCCATTCACTTCTTTACGTCTCTAACGCTAATAACGTTAGCGCTTCACGTAATTTACGGTTACATGTCGTTGAGTGTTCTGTATCTGTATCTGTAGAGTAGGGAGGGTGAGTGTAAGCTCACAGCACTAAGGCCACATGTGACCCATTGTACATCCTCCCGAGGAGTTGTCCTCGTTGTTGTTGACAGTGACCAGTCAGAAATCCTACTGTGAAACTTAGGTTTTTTCTGGTCATCGCCAAATATTTCTTCGGCGCCAGCTTCCCAGGGTCGCCCAGGGTGATCCTGGCAAGACTGCATCCTTTGATTCCATCCCATCTTTTAAGGGATTGAGTATGGGTGTAACGTTTGGCTAGTTCCGCAATTGTCGAAGTCGTCTGGCCGTAGGTGTCACTGGGTCCTAGAATTTTTAGTCCAGCGGCTTCTCTGGCTAAAGAATCGGCAATGCGATTTCCTTCACTCCTGTCGTGCCCTCTAACCCACCTCAGGATAATATTGTTATCTGCCGAGGAGTCAGCTAAATCTTGGTGGCACTCTAGTACTAGCCTCGATATAACACGTTGTCTGTTCAAGGCTAATAGGGCTTGTCTACTATCAGTGCAGACTGTTATGTTTTTGCCAGAAATTCCTCTTCTGGTTAGTTCTTTTGTGGCAATTGAGATACCAGCCAGTTCTGTTTGAATCACGCTGGTATTGTTTCCCATTCCCCACTTAATCTTTAGGCTTAGTGCTCCCTTCTTTCATTTTTCAACCATCTGTATACAGGGTGGGGCAATCTTCTGACATCGGAGGATTACATCGTTGTGGTGATAGATAGAACTTTATAGTTTTGTGTGAGCTAATACAGTTACTGAGAGCACATTTTGAAAATACTTTCGATTCTACAGGGTGTTCCAAAACCACGTAGCAGCACAAACTTACATTTTTTTTAATGGAACGTACTATATTTTGTTTAAGAATCGAAAAGATCTCACCGAGAGCGTTACAAAAATATAGCACTCTAATATATTATAAGGGTGTTTTACAAAGATATGGCCAATTATTAGCAAAAAAGACCTCCTCTTTAACACTCTGCAAATCAGTAAATTAAAATAAATCGACAGGTCTTTGTGTTCAAATGTCATACACACATCATTGGCTGTACTCAGTATTAATTACTTTTTTTATCTGTGGCCTCTTTAATACAGGGTGAAACAAAACGCAAATCAAACAATATCATAAAATTTTTAAATGAATCACCCTATAAGTCTTCTTACAATTTGTTAGTACAGTTAATAAACTTTCAAACGATGTAGTACACTTAGGGTATTAGTTAATGGAAAATCGTAGATATTTCATGATAATGGTCAAAAACAAGTATTTTACATACACAAATTGAATGGTATTAAATTTTTACATGCAACATCTTGTGAATTTTAACATTTCTAAGGCATAAATTCCAATCGTAATTTTGGATGCATCTAAAATATCTTTGACTTCTACTCTTGCCATTAGAGGAAGGAAAGAAGGAATTATGGAAGAAATATTTCTGTTTACTGTAAGTAAAAGCAGTTTGTAGTCTTTACGAAATAATTACTTAAGTCGCCACAAACAGTATATCTTAGTTATTTGAAATGCAAGCTTGTATTTTATTTTCCAACATTTTCTATTTTTGAAAAACTAACAATTATGAAAACCAACATTATAAGAACACTCACATTTACATAAATGAACATTGACATTCTATAAAAAGTATAGTAGTTTATGCTATGTTTTCAAAATGGCGACCATTTACTTCCATACAATTCTTTTCAAAAACGAGGATCTTACTATTTCCAACATAGCTGGAGTTATGTGGAAAATGCGTTACGAATCCTTTCTTTCACGTCTTCTCTGGTAGTAGGTTCCGTTTGATACACAAGTTGCTTGATGTATCCCCATAAAAAGAAATCCATCGGTGTGAGATCTGGAGATCGAGGAGGCCACAAAATTGGTCCACCACGTCCTATCCACCTGTCGGTAAAATTTCTGATATACAGATGCTCCATCTTGCTGGAACCACAAGTTAACTATTGTGTTTGAATCAACTTCCTAAACACAAACGAAGAATACAGCAATATTTCTTTGACATTTATTAGTAGATACTATTTTGATAGTAGCCCACTTGATATAATCAAAAATATGGCTTGATTGTGTTTCGCCCATTCTCAAACAAGCCTATAATAACAATTCTTGAAAGTGGAATATGAATAAATATGGAATTTTTGGTAATTCCTGGTACCTACGGTATTAGCAAACATTTTATTTCATTGATTAGATATTGTAGATGCATTCAAAATTACGATTAAAAGATATGCCTTAGAAATGTTAAAATTCACAAGATTTTGCATGTAAAAATTTAATTCCATTTAATTTGTGTATGTAAAATACTTATTTTTGACATTATCATAAAATATCTACGATTTTACATTGACTAATGCCCTAAGTGTACTACATTGTTTGAAAGTTTATTAATTGTACTAACAAATTGTAAAAAGACTTATAGGGTGATTAATTTAAAAATTTTGAGATATTGCTTGATTTGCGTTTTGTTTCACCCTGTATTAAAGAAGCCACAGATGAAAAAATTTATTGATACTGAGCACAGCCAATGATGTGTGAATGAACTTACAGTACAAAGACCTGTTATCACCACAACGATGTAATCCTCCGATGTCAGAAGATTGCCCCACCCTGTATATGCGTATTGCATTTGCAGCATCTGGCTCTGTGTTCTGTTTTATTTTAATTTTGTAGGGTTTGGTAAACAAAAACCTGGGTTCAATTGCATCATTGGCTGCCTGCAGCAGAGGTAGCGCAGTAAGCGCTTCCTGCCATGAGCTTAACCTCAATTGGCCCACTCCTACTTCGGGGTTCACACCAGCCGTGCGCAATCGTACCATGGCCATTAACGCAACCTCCTTGACGTACAGGTCCAGAGGGGTCAGACCAGTAATTAGTTCCATTGCTGCGGTTGGTGTTGTTCTCATGGCTCCTGTGATGTTTAAGCAAGTCATTCGCTGTATTTGATATAATTTTTGGATGGCCGTTGCTTGTAGAACCTTCGGTCCCCATGCAATTGTTCCATACGTTAACATGGGTCTTATTATTGCAGTGTAGATCCAGGTGACCACACGGTGTGACAGACCCCATGTGCGTCCCACTGTCCTCCGACACTGCTCATAAGCCACATATGCTCTTTTTGCTCTGCTGTGTAGATGAGAGTTTCATGTTAGTTTCCTGGCCAGGGTAATACCAAGGTATTTCACCTCTTCCGAAAAATTTAGTTTGCTTTTGAAGATTTCGGGAGGTTTTAAACCCGATAAACTTCTTTTACTGGTGAAAAGGACCATCTCAGTCTTTCTGGGATTGATCGACAGTGAGTGTTCCTTACACCATGTTTCAATTAATTTAAGCCCATCCTGCGCTCTATCGCAAAGTGTGTTCACAAAGTTCCCAGTCTGCAAGATAACTATGTCATCTGCGTATGCAATTGTGTAGAATAGATTGTTGTTGATGTGATTAATCAGGGTGTCTAAGACTATGTTCCACAGAAGGGGTGATAAGACTCCTCTTTGTGGACATCCCCTCATGACCAGTCCTCTTACTGTGATGTCTTCTACATTTATACTTATTGCTCTACTAGAGAGCATCTTGAGTATCCAGTCTCCTACTACCATAGGTACATTCCTGGAGTTGAGTTGCTGGGTAATTGTTGGAAACTTTGTTTTATCAAACGCTCCCTCGATATCTATGAATATACCCAGGGTGGATTATTTGTTGTCCGATGATCTTTCGATTCTGCCAACCACTTGGTGAAGGGCCGAATCAGTGGACCTTCCCGGAGTATATGAATGCTGATTTGGATGAAGTGAGTTGTGAACTAGCACTTCATTTCTTATATACCGCTCGCATAACCTCTCCATTGTTTTTAAAAGAACGATGTGAGACTAATTGGTCGGAATGCTTTTGATAAGGTAAGGTCCATCCTACCTGGTTTGGGTATAAATACCACTCGTACTTCTCTCCACTTACTGGGAATATACCTCAGAGCCAAATAGGCTTTGAAAATTCCAGCCAGGTGCGGCATAAGAATATCCATTCCCCATTGAAGTAGGGCCGGTCTTATTTCGTCAGGTCCTGGTGACTTGAAGGTGGAAAAGCCCTATATGGCCCACCTTATCTTGTCATCATCAATTACTGCACTAGCAGATTGCCAGTCGTATTGTGAGGGTGTTGTTGGTACTTCTGTCCAGTTTGACGTTCCAGGAAAGACAGAACCTGGGAAGTGAGTTTCCATAAGAATCTCAGCGCTCTCTTGGAGGTTGGTGGCCTTGTCGCCATTTTCCCTTGTCAGGATGCCGATACTCTTATGGTGGTCGTTTGAGAGTGCCTTCTGTAGCCTAAAAAATTGTGGGCTTGTCTTCGACTGCCTCACAATAGGCTCTCCAGGCTTCTCTTTGCTTTTGTCTGCAGACTTTTTTAAACTCTTTGAGGTTTGCTTTGTTAAAATTTAAATTCCTTTTTGTTATTTCAAGTTTTCGAAACTAAGAAATTAGAGAGATATTGCTCGTTAAAAAATGGTCTGCGGTAATTACGTTTGCGGTATTTTGACGTTTATTAAATGCGCGATTCACTTCTTTACGTCTCTAACGCTAATAACGTTAGCGCTTCGCGTAATTTACGGTTACATGTCGTTGAGTGTTATTGTAAATACGGCACATAATTGTCCTGCGCAGTTGACAAAATAGAACAAATTGCATCGGATTTCTGAGGTTGAGGATTTTGTTTATTATTGTTTATTGCTTCGATTGTGTTGTGGCTTGCGTTTAAATGTGCAAATAGTGAAAATGTTTTGTTTTTGATTTTTTTTTAATTATAAGGATATACAGAAAAAGACAGGTTATGTAACTTCCTACATAACGCAGCGCTACGTTATTAAACTATAGTGATGGTAATATCTTCCAAATACATTGTAGGTAGACCGTTATTAAAATAGCGCTACATAAATACCGCAGCGTATGCGGTATTGCAATTGGCAATATCTCTCTAATCGGCAGCTTTCTCGCGATTATTGACGGAATATATTTTACGTATGGAAGAGGAAGAACAACTAACGATTTATGTGGCTACACCGGTATTCGATGTTTCTAAGCAGAGTTAGGAAAGAAGACATGAGAACATTGAGGAATCAAAATACCTACGTGGTTGGGGTGTTGAAAAGGCGTTATGCCGTAAATAATCCTTGATGTCACATCAGACGAAAAAGGGAAGTAACTTTAACGGTAAAACAGTACGTACTAATATAAGATTCTCTTGAGAAGGCGAAATGCCTTTATTTATGTTTCGGGAAAAGGATAGGAAGGAATGGGAAAGAAGAGCTGGTGATTGGGTACTCTTTTTTGTCTCTTGTAGAATGTTATAGAATCTTTTTTCTTAAAAAAACACGAATTTAGTTCGAAAAATGATATTATACGATACATATAAACACATCTGCCTTTTTACCTAGGAGTCACCCATCCAAATAGGGACATAAAGCAGTTCTTCAAATAGATCACTCATCCTTATAGTAACATTCAGGGTGGGGCACTATGAACGAACTATTCTCTGGCGTATTAACGGCAAGTATGATTAAAAATAATAAGACGTAGAATTATGTAGATCACTTAAGACTATAATTTAAAAATATTTTGGAATATACAGGGTGCTCCAAAAAAGCGTGCCGTATCAAAGTTAGGTCCCTTTAAATGGAACACCCTGTATTTTGTCACATTTTTGAATTGTACTATTAAAAATAATGTGAGTTCATTAACATTTCCCTATACCTATCTAGTTCAGTTTCCAGGATAAATCGATTTTACATAAATTTGTAGACCCTCCGAAAAAATACAATAACTTCAAAATAAAAACGGATAACCACATTTGCTTTACACCATCTCACTAGAAGCTTTTAACATTCCGTTTCCAATATTTACTGGTATGCTATCATATACTATCATATACAGGGTGTTTTTAATATGACAGTATAACACTAACCATTTAATACATAAATTTCTGGCTTAATTTAAATGGAACACCCTGTTTCTGTTGAGTCTGTTAAACGTGGGAACTTATTACCTTTTAGTTGGTATTAGGGTTGCCTATATCTAACTCTGATAGTTCTCGAGAAATTTTAAATGTGTTTTTTAATATTCAATTATTTGCTGACATCTAGTTACCTATGACATGATACGCCGATGCAAAGTTTCTAAAAATTTAAAATTTGTTATTTTGACAGTAAGTGCTTTGTTGTATGATTTATTATCGATAAATTAAAGGTCTCTTAAATCAGAATTTCATTAAGGGTACTCAATCATTAATTTTGCAATAAGATTAGAAAAAAAACTTAACACTAACTGGAAGAAAATTTCGTAAATTTTCACGTAACAAACTACCCGAACGAAGTTCCACTATCTACAGGACAAAAAATGTGGCTGCAGTTAGATGGTGCGTCTGTTGATTACAGTATAATTGTCCGGCGTTACCTGAACAATATTTTTCCATAAAAATGGATTGGGCGAGAGGGTCCTTATCTTTGGCCGCCAAGGTTCCCATGCTTGACGCCATTAGACTATTTTCTTTGGGGTTACATAAAAAGTATTGTCTACAATACAAAGTCAACCACTCCTGAGAACATGAAGGATAGGATAAAGAGAGCGTTTTAAACAGTAACACCAGAAATGTTAAAGGAAGTGAACAATAAATATTTTTAAAAGAGGGTTCAAATTTGTATCCAACAAGATGGGCGACACTTTGAACACCTTTGAATTTTTTGTACCTAGTTATTTTTTTATAATTTTGAAGCTTATTGTATCTGTATGCCCAAAAATAGTGTACTTATCCTTAATTAAATTCTGATTTGAGAGACCTTTAATTTATCAATAATAAATCATACAACAAAGCACTTACTGTCAAAATAACAAATTTTTAAATTTTTAAAAACTTTCTATCGGTGAATCATGTTAGCAAATAATTGAATATTAAAAAAACATTTTAAATTTCTCGAGAACTATCAGAGTTAGATATGGGCAACCCTAATACCAACTGAAAGGTAATAAATTCCCACGTTTAACAGACCCAACAGATACAGGGTGTTCCATTTAAATCAAGCCAGAAATTTATGTATTAAATGGTTAGTGTTATACTGTCATATTAAAAACACCCTGTATATGATAGCATACCAGTAAATATTGGAAACGGAATGTTAAAAGCTTCTAGTGAGATGGTGTAAAGCAAATGTGGTTATCCGTTTTTATTTTGAAGTTATTGTATTTTTTCGGAGGGTCTACAAATTATGTAAAATCGATTTATCCTGGAAACTGAACTAGATAGGTATAGGGAAATGGTAATGAACTTACATTATTTTTAATAGTTCAATTTAAAAAGGTGATAAAATACAGGGTGTTCCATTTAAAGGAACCTAACTTTGATACGGCACGATTTTTTGGAGCACCCTGTATGTTCCAAAATATTTTTAAATTATAGTCCTAAGTGATCTACATAGTTCTACGTCTTATTTTTTCTAATTATATTTGCCATTAAGACGCCAGAGAATAAATAGTTCGTTCATAGTGCCCCACCCTGTATAAGTAAGGTTAGCTTAATATACGTCGATAACTGCTCTGACAATATAGGCCAAGAGCCGGGTATTTTTTGTAAAAAATGTACGGGAACAGGTATTTTATTTTTTGAATATGTTCAGGGGTGTCGCCTGAATGTAAATCCAAGTTGGCGTCATGTAGGGGGCTTCACTTCAGCCGCCATCTTGAAAAACACGTTTCATCAATTATCTCGCGAATCGCGCATCGCACGACAAAAATTGTGAAAATGATTATTGTAGATAATAATATTTTCCATCTTTTTTATATGGAAGTCTTTTTTATATAACGCATAGGTTTTTAATTATAGCGCTTCAAACTTTTTTCAATATGGTTTTTGCTAAATATTTCGTTAATAGTCAATGATAAATCAAAAATGGTGGTAACTGAATTGTAGAGCATAGAATTTTCTATAAGTTACATAGGAAACTTTTCCCCGTAGCATTCATAGTTTAGGAGCTGCAGCTTGGTAAAACTTGCTCCTCGTACATTATCAGTGGCAATATTGCTCGTTGTATACGAAAACCATTCTATAACGCATAAAATGACATGAAGTGTTCAAAAAAATGTCAATACAGCTGTGTACCAAATCAATTAAAATTATAAATAATGTGAAGAACAACTAATTATTCATTGATCTTTATTGTTGCTTAAATCGGTATCATCATATAAAAGATTGTCATTGTAGCAAAAAACAATAGTGCATAACGCTACAGATACAGATACATCGTAAGAATTGTTATTGTTATTCTTAATATTATTATTATTAATAAACGTTATGCTTGTATTATGCTATTTTATATTGTACAGTATTATTTTATATTAGATATTATAATATATTGTAATATTTTTTGAGTTTTTTGACTTTTACGTGAATTTGAGTTTTTCGAAAAATCGCTAACCCGTTTCAATTGTTGCAAATTTTATAAAATACTGTGTATATTCGTCTGCACTTTATTTTCTCTGTAGCATACTGAGCTAACAACCAAGAGGTCCTAGGATCGAAACCTGTTTTGGACCTGGGTTTTCCACTTTCCCAAAAACATATTTACATGTGCTTATAAATCAAATAAGTAACGAAAGAAAATTAGACGCAACATAATATATTGGAAAGAACAGAATTATAGCACACAATTCGAAAAATATATACAATTTCCTTCATATCTGGCCACATGTAGTTACTGCGCATGCTTGCAGCCCTGACCCTAGCTCATGATGAATATAACCGAATAGTGTGAATATACAGCATTATAATCTCGTTATAATCTCATTTACAGCGTAATAGCGTAATAGCTATAAACAATAAATGCTACAAGAAAAAGTTTATAGAAAATTTCACGTTGTTCTACAATTCAGTTTCCACCATTTTCAATTTATTATTGACCATTAACTAAATATTTAGCAAAACCATATTGAAAAAAAATTTGGAGCGCTATAATTGAAAACCTATGCGTTATACATAAAAAAGTTCCGGATAAAAAAGATGGCAAATATTATTATCTACAATAATGATTTCCACAATTTTTGTAGTGCGATACGCGGTTCGCGAGATATTTGATAAAACGTGTTTTTCAAGATGGCGGCTGAAGTGAAGTCCCCCCGATGCCGCCAATTTGGATTAACATTTAGGGAACACCCCTGGACATATTGAAAGAAAAAAATAACTGTTCCAGTGCATTTTTTTCAGAACCCACTTTTTTGGCTGGAGCTCTTGGACTAATAGGGATATGAAGAAGTTCTTCAAATAGATCACTTATCTTCATCCGTATACGTAACGTAATGGAGATACTTGATTAATCAAAAAGAAGTATAAAGCAAATGCGTTCGTAACGTAACCATACATGTGTTTTAATTTTTAACCCAAAAAATAGTGACTACCATTAACTTGACATCTAGACCTTCCTCCGCTACATTGTGTCATAATGTGCGAAGCAAGGGCAGCACTAACCCGACTGGAAAAAGCATCAGACCATGACGTGGCACATGGGACGTGGCACATATACTATGCAACTGTGAGTCGCATTCAATTTTGCATAAAAGAAAGTCCAAGTCATAAAAACTTATTTGTCAGTATTTCTGGTAAGCAGCATTAGGGGGCGATAACTAATTACGTGAGGCGTTTTTAAGAGTTTTTAGACCCCTTTCCGTCCTTGGTAAGATATCGTAAGATTTTCCTCAACTCTTCTCTCCTTCCATAATCTCACGCGAGATTCTCCAAATCTTCTATTTGGACTGTAAGCGTGTTGGATTATTGAGAAAAAACTTGTTCTATTACTTTTATTGAAAACTAGCGAAGACTAGTATTTGTGAATATCACCTAAGTCAAAATCACAATCATAAAATTAAATAATGAATATCAAACAAAAATTAAGGAAATATTTATTCTATGGAGCTCGTGCACGGCCTTAAGAGTGACTACTGGTATAGTGGACGTAATATTTTTAATGCAGCTATCTAATCGTATATCCCCTTTAAGTTATATTGCAGACAATGGCGGTAACGTATCGAATAACAGTCGAACAAAAAGCCGACAACTCTAAGTTCGCATAATATCTATTACGGCAAGTATACCAACATATTATTCAATAAAATCATCTGCTCCCTCAACTTCGCTCTATATTAGCCACTTTAAGCTGTTGTCGCAAGCGCACAATAGTACTATTTTCTCAGATTTGGCCATATTATATTCTAGTAATACTTTTTCACGCAATTTTACATCGTTTTCTGCGAGAAAAATAGACACTTGATATTAGCCAAAACCACCCCTCTCTCCTAAGCTAGATTTGGAAAGATTTATCATGACCCCTTTCCCCCCATAGAACACCTCACGTAATTAAATGACGCCCCCTTACCTTAGTTTATTTCATTAATCAGAAGAATTGTATAGAGATGATTTCTCAAAAAAATTACATCGAAATATTTTGTCAAACCACATCAGTTTGCCCGTAGCATAATTTCACTGGAATCATCCCCGTTTTCATATTGGCCTTGATTAAATGAAAACTGGGTCAGGGAAATAGATGTATCGCAACGTCACATTGTTCTTCGCATCGAATTTATACATGTCTGAAAAGCTTTCAAACCTACACTGGAACAATTAATAGCGAACGTTCCTGGTCGTTCAACCGAATGAAATAAATTCATGTTGATCGGTTCGATTTTCGGAAGGAAACATTTTTCTACTAACGATTTTAATAAAATAAAGTGTGGGGTTTCTTTACACCCTAACCGTTGTCGATAGGATAAGAAAAGTCGTTCCTAACGAGATGTAATTTGTTAAATTCATTTAGGGATGACTGGAATAATCCAAAAATTGAAAATATTCTTCATGCTTATTGGTTTTTTGAATAAAAATAAGATTTTGGTACAAGATTCGATTGATAAGAAATTCTTCAAAAAACCGAAAGGAGAGTTATTTATAGACAAATAAACTGATTTGTTTGACCCCCCTTTGTTTAATACTAACATTGCATATTCAATATTAAGAAGCCACATTAACGTTAAAAGATTGGGAAATTTTGATATAAAAAAATGATTTATTCGAGTGTAATTTCTTTAATGTGAAGAAATTTGTTCTTCTTCATGCACACCTTTATACAATTGTTTTTCAGAAACTTTACGAAGTTTACGAAGCACTATATAATATTTTGTCATAAAATATAACGATGCTATTTGGGTAAACATTGTTTTCATTACCCAGAAAAAAACCTAACATCTTGAATAATATTCCATCACTTTAAAACAACAAATTAAATATTCATAGTAAATCATTTGAAAGTTTTGACAGAGATTTACATTTTTTAGATAAGCCTATAGATTATTAGCCTCAAATAACATTTAGTTCATTCCGAAAAAATAAGTATTTGAGTATATTTGTATATTTATTGCTACAAAAAAAACTTTACTCCAAATCTCATATTTCTTCACCCGTAAGAAATCACATTAGCCCACAAATTATGTGGCGATTAATATAAAGAACTGTCATCCCACCCTGCCCTATTATTCAGAATCTTACCGGTCGTTTGGAGTGAAATTAGATGAGTTTGTGCAATTTTACTGATTATTGTAAAGTTTGTGTTTAAAGTGCTCTAGACAAAAATGAGTCTAATAATATAGAAATGAATGAATTGTTAAACACATGCATGGCGATTCCAAGAATTGTGAAATCTCTTTGAAGGTAAGGAAATAAATGTTATGTCATATTCAAGTATATAGCAAGCAAGCGAAATGTAACACACGGTTAGACAAAGGCTATCTTGTAGATACCATTGTTGGTTATGTTTTAGATCATGTAGGTATGTTTAATTTTAAAAATGTATGCTTTCCATTTGATAAATGTATGGTTCCTATTTTAAAAATGTATAGTTTTCATGTTAATAGATCAAAATATTCAGCAACAAGTCTTTTATTCCTATCCTGCATTCCTACTAAACAGTTTCATGCATAAATAGAGAAGACAATTAATTTTTATTAGATTTAAACATGTTTGTCATAAAAATACTGTCATTTTAATCCGTGTCAAGACTAACCATCGACACAATATATTGTTTATCAAAATTATGGTTCGGTTATAATGAATATGTTTAATTTTAGTAAAAACTGATAGTTTTCTCAAGAAACATTCGTTTTCAGCAAATAAATATAATTTGCTGGGACGATACATTTTTTACAAATAAAAAACATATCGTTAACCCAAACAATATCTTTTTTTATGGTAAAGACATATATTTTACCGAGACAATACATTTTTTTATGATAAAGAAATGTCATTCTGCCAAATAATAATTTATCTTATGATGGAACAATATAGTTAGCCCGCAAAAATAAGTATTTGTTATTGGAAAACTACTTTATTTAATTTAAATGCTTTCAAAGGTTGATATAACTATTTTGTCATTGTTCCTCAATAAATAATGTTCGAGACAAACATGATACATTTTCACAAGAATAAGTATAATTTTCGATAGATAATTCATTTTATTAATGACAATGAATATAGTTTTATTCATAGGTAATATTACTTCCCGAACTTGAAACAAATCCTTTCTTAACGATAAATTGAATATTACTTAGGCCATATGGAATATCATATTTATTTGACATAATAAGATTTTAATTGTCACAAATAAATCTTTTTCTCGGTGAAAGAGTTCGAGTTTTTTTGAATAATCGGGTCCTCAGCCTTAAGGCTCTTTGGGCCCTTGGTAGTATTGTTTATATGAAGATATTAGTTGTCCTCATCAGGCTTCATAGTATTTCCACTAAATCCTTCATGGAGAAATATGTGCTGTGGCAGGTAAGGAGCACAGCCAATGGAATAAAATGTTGGTTGGTTGGTGGATAAAGAACATCGACTGTATTTAGAGAACAAGCATCTTTTAGGCAAGAATTTACGCCATAGGGAAGTTAAAAAGTTACTCCACATCGAATGCGATCAAAAGAAAGGCATAAACCGGAATAAGACTGCACTAAGAGTCTGAAGACAGTGTGCCCAGTTCTTTATTAACAAAGGATTTGGAAGGCGAAACATTATCACAGCACATAGCTCTTGTGTAATCAGTTCCAAAATGATGTGGGTATGCCAGGCAAAATCAGTGAATCAGGCGAGGACAATATATTCCTGTGGATTCTAGGGCAAACTGGAATGAAGCACATGAATTAGCAAAGAAGGGAACCGGAACCCTTTTGCGGTATCAGTTCCAGTGTAATATTTAGAGAAATAGGTGAAGCTGAAAAATAGAGGAAATCTGACCATTGGAAAGATCTAGCATGGCTTAGACAATCAAATATTCTGCTGGGTCACTAAAACGTGTTGAGATCTAATGAATACAAAAGTCAAAGTAAAACTGCACTTAGAGTTTTAACAGGGATCCTAACGGTACATTGTCGCCTGAATGGCCACCTAAAATACCTCGAAATAGTGGAGGAAGAAGAAAGCAGATTCTGTGACATGAAAGAAGAGACCTCCAACCACATCCTTGCAAATTGGACAGGAACTCAGAATCCTAGGGCACAACATATAGAAGATTATTGGATAGATTTACCTGAGTTAAGGCACAGAGAAAGTTAGAGGAATCAGATAGAAGAGGATACAAAAAGGATGGGAATCAAAGAGTGGAGAGAAAAATGCAGAGATAGAGCAGAGTGGAAGAAAATAACTTCTGAAGCCAGGACACACAGGAAATTGTAGCAATAAGGAGTGGTCCACCCTAATAAATGGATTTAAAAGCGCATTAGCATTAGCCACAATCGTTTAAAGGCTTGATGATGATGGAGGACTGGGGATATCCTAAAATTCCTCCGGCAAAGAGCATTAAGGGATCTTAGAGAATGGCGCCCCAATATACTTAAATACCACGGTCTGAGTGGACACCTCAAAAAGCTGAAAATGAGGAATATGGATTTTGTGACTCCGAGATAGTACAGAATGACAAAAAATGATCTGCCTGAATCTTAAAATTTCTTCAAGGAGTAGAACTCAGAGAGTTTCTCCTCTGATTTCAGGAGCTTAATACAAGAAAAGGTCAAAAAAATTATATCTTATGCTGTAGAATCTCATTTTTTGTTTGAATACCCATTAAATTGTGAAAAATTTCCGTTAGGAAATTCTGATTTTTGGGTGAAATTCTCCACGGCATTGTATTACTTTTGATATATTGTGTACGTGGGAAGGTAAATGGGCCGAACATAAATACGAAAGTATGAATGCTGGAGGTAGTAAACATTAACAAATGCTCTAATCTAATATGGCTCCAAGGAAACTGTCAAGCTGAACACGAGCACAATTATAACGAATAGTCGACCGTGAAATATTTCACTGTTCTAGAGAGAAAATCCAGTGAAGAGATAAGTTTTCAGGACAGGTGGAACAGTTTCCACACAATTTGAATTAAATTTCCACTACGTATGAATCAAACAAGTTTTTATTGACACAAAACGGTTTTTGACACCTTATAAAGTGGTTAGTGCTTACAGAAGGAATGTTCGAAGTCGCTGATGGAATGTAAAAAAATTAATCAACTAATAATATACCAACTTCGGCTGACTGAAGTAGAAAATTAGGTATATTGTGGAAACTGTAGTTTGATGAAACCATTCATGGCTAAAATCCCAGTAATTATGAATAAAATATAATTTTGAAAAAGTATTTATTTCGAAGAAAGGATGTTATATAAGGTAAATTACAGGAATTAATTTGATTTTGAACATGACTCAATTTAAAATTATTAAAGAGGTTTTCCAAATATGAGCAGTATAAATCGAGAGTAAAATCTAATAATTTGACGGAATTCTTATTTGATCTAAGATTGCCAGTAGCTTTACAGATTGTGACCGCTTGCAGTTAAGTCTGATGAGTGAAGCTCCCAAGCTTACAAAAATCGTCTTAAGTATATAGGTCTAAAATTTAATGGTTTCGTAAGATATCACGAGATTTTGGGAAGATAAAAATATTATGACTTGTTTTTTTGTTACAATTTTTTACATTTACAAGATATAGGCAATTTTTCGAATCGCCCTTATGA
Organism: Galerucella tenella; assembly: GCA_910591685.1. NCBI lineage: Eukaryota > Metazoa > Arthropoda > Insecta > Coleoptera > Chrysomelidae > Galerucella > Galerucella tenella. The sequence goes on along the minus strand of CAJUYH010001290.1, from coordinate 23,449 downwards.
TTATTTTCTCAATCTTGCAGGATATGGAAAGAGTGGATTTGATAGAATAACCGAAGGAGAGTAAGTTGGGAATTTAGTATATAATAACATATTACATTTCCACTATATTAGTGACATAAAATGCCCTGGTAAAGCAAAATCAATAAAGTGTGAAAATTGTTCATCCCTTAGGTATATTTTGAATTATTAAATTAAGAAAACACAATGACAAATATGCAAATTTAATACGTGGGGTATGTTAAACAAACTTAAATAATTATTAACTCAAGTATGAGAAAATAGAAGAATTTTAACAAACTGATGACAATGACAATAAAAACAATGTGAATGTAGACGTGAAAGATGATAGTTTAATTACAGAATACACCAGCCAAACAAGAAACGGAAGCCGGCGTAAATCCTTTGATGTTTTGGGGGCAAAATTTTGTGACCTTCAAAATGACGTTGACAGATAACGGATCAAGTTACACTGAGAAAATTGTTCACAAAATGTAAATTAAATTAACTACACGCGAAAAAGTGAGACCAAATAATCTCAAATAATAATTGTTTATTTTTATGACTTGTTTCGACAAAGTTTTATTAAACTCTATTTATGAATTGCTTAAGTTAATTTAACAGCTCAACAAATATTGTGAAAAATATTATAAATATAAGTTTCAGCTTCTGATTTTGGAGTAGGTACCATCCTTTATTAAAAATAATGAGCTATTGTTTAACCAAATGATTCTCATTCTCTATATTGTTATCGAAATTATACAGTGCTATTCAAAAGTCCCCTCCCCCCGCGCATCTTTTAAACGGCTACACTTACATAAATAAAATTTGGAGAGTGAAAATAAAGTGTTGTAAACTTCTCTACGAATGGTAACAGGTGACGTAATAGTAATGACGTCACAGTGCCTCTCTGGACAATAATTTTAAATAGGACCTTAAGTGATATCTCGTTTGGAAGGCATTGACATTGGATACATAGCCATATTGATTTTGTTTGGGTTTAAACTAATTTCTACGGATAAATTAAATAAATACCAAAATTATTGAGATTATTTTTTTAAATTTAATTAATCAAATATCAACAATGGATTCTTATAGCAAGTGTTCAAAATGTGCTCCGTCTACTTCCTGACAGTAATACATCCTATTAGTAAACTCTTGTCGTACTCGTTCGAATATGTCAGCTGAAATTGCATTGCATTCTTGAATAATTCTTTCTTTTAAAACGCCAATGCTATCTGGTGCCGTAGTATAAGCCTTGGATTTCAAGTACCGCCATAGAAAAAAATCTAATGGTGTCAGATCTGGTGACCGAGGTGGCCATTCTATAGCCAACTAAAGTTGCGTCTATCTGTTGAGTAAGTAAAAGTACAGTACAGAGAGTGTTGGCTAAAAATAAATTTCATCCATACAAGTTAAAAATGGTGCACCACCTTTCGGATGACGACCCCGACAGAAGACTCGAATTCTGTGAATGTATGGCAAATAAAATTAGTCAAAACCCACATAACACAAAAACAATTCGTTCTAGTTTCGTGAACAACATACCCAATTTCCAGAAAAAGTCAATGTTTGGGCAGGTATTTTGGGAAGCCACATAGCTGGTCCTGTCTCCCTACATTATCTGGAGATGTTACGAAATGCAATTGAGCCGTTAATTCTTGAAATTCTGGAAGATAATCCAGATGAATTCGGCCATCTGGAAATAACATTTTAACAAGATGGTGCTGCTGCACATTATTATGGTGCAGTAAGACGTTACCTGGATGAAGAATATCGAGGTAGATGGATCGGCCAGAGAGGTCCTATAGAATTCAATAAATATGGTGCTTGTTTATGAAATTTTTCTTATTTATACAGTCAAAAGTTACACTTCACCAGATTCTCAATTAAATTTCACACTTAGAGAAAATGTATCTGTAACAACGATGTTATAAAAAAGAAGCGACGGTAAACTTTTCTCCATAGATATCGGAGTTTTGTTGTGTTTTTCAATCATTATCATCCATAACTTGAATGACAGCCACGAATTGCACAAGTTTTTGGCGCAATAACTAATAAATGTAATTTTGTAAACAAATTTTATCGTTCAAAACACAAAAAATATGTAAATAATTGAAAATCTTACAACAAAAAAAATTCTTTGGTAAACAATAAAATCACATGCCATTCACAGATAACGGGCTTAAAATGGCGACTGTCAGACATGCGCACTCAGAAAATGAATTGTAAAATAGCACAAGCTTCGTTTCTTCTTGGGATAGTGTATTTTGTGGTTTAATACTATCAAAAAGCCAAAATTACTCTTCAAAGAATAGAGACCGTTCACTATGTGCTGTGAGAGCCTCTGGACAGATGATATCTGCCTTGCGCAAATACGCCGAAACTGGTCTACGAGTGATATTGTCCTTTCGAATTGCAAACTAAAATGGTATATCTCGCAGACATACCCAGACCCGTTCTACTTTGAAGTGTAATTCAATTTCCTTCGTGGCATATAGCCAGGGAAGGCCTTTGCTCATTGATTTTTAAAGACTCTGTAAGGCGTTACAATAGTATTATACTATTATCTTTGACATCAGCTTCTACAATGCTTAGGAATCACTTTTCCTTGTGTTTATTGATGAGCGGATCTAGTTAATATTGTTAAAAAGATGCGTAGCCATTCGCTAAATCTTCTACCAATTGATTAACCTACATTTTAATATTCTACAAGTGATGTTTCTTCTAATTACAAACCACGGGGTCAATTTTTGACTTCATGCGTTAATTTAAGAATGCGTTACATAGCGAAAGCTACTATATCGAATGATAATGCGTTCTCGAATTTTAGAGCACCATTCGTAACGCAGCCGTAACGTATACGCTGGGAAGCGAATGCGCGACGTGGCAACACGGCAAAACGTGAGCTGGAAATACTGGACATACTCAAAAAAAAGAGAAATCATACGGAATCATGTCATCTGACATTGGTGAAAATCAAATGAATTGTTTTTTCCATTTTTTGTTTGCAGTTTAATAATGGCGAGATCAGACGCACAAGACTTTACAAGAAGCAACAAAAGTTTCAATTGAATGTGTTTAAAAATATTTAAATTTATTAAGTGGCAAATTTACGAATATGTTCACACATATCGGGCGGAGTAACACGGTTTACCAAATATCCAGTTAATTCTCCCGATAAACGGAACATATTAATAAAATACCTTTCCCATAATATTGGTGAACGTCGCTGGATGTTATGTTTTTGATTATGTTCAGCCGGTTCTAAATTCTCAATAGCAAATAACTGCATCAATAGAGTATACGCATATTTCATATTTTGCTTAAATGTTAATTTGTAATAGTAAAGTTGATATCAAAAATAACTAATAATAGGAAATAAACCAATTTCCATTGGGAATTACTCCCAAATTTTAAAATGAAATTTAAATTTCAATGCACTTTCCGACCACCACCCGAGGATTTCCGAACGCTACCGATGATACGTGTGATGTCATACAATTTGTCTACTTTTGTCAATTTGGCCGGTATTGCATTAGGTTCTGTGTAGTTTTGTGTTTATGTTGTATTTTATTAATTGCTCCAGCGACGTGAAAATATCATTTATATGTTTGTTTGAGATCATTACGTGTTTATGTGTGCTTTTTTTTATTTCTAAAAGTCAACGTAATGTGGAAAGTGGACATAAATATTCGATATTTCCGAGGATATTTTAAAACTTTCGGAATAAAATATTTTCTCCACGACTAAATAATAACGCACAAATTATTTTCACATATTTAGCTGCATTATGATATAAATTCTTCACACCAGTGAATAATAGAAATAATTCACTCTCGTTAGCCAATCACATTCTATTATTATCAGAATTCACGCTAAAATGGATAAATCAAATCTTCTCTTTAAAAAGTCAAATACCTAAGAACTCAAATCGCTTCTGACAGTGCGTCGTTTGAAACGTCAAAAAAATTATAAAATCATAATTTTACGTATTATAAGAGAGAAAAATGGACAACAGTAGCGATAGTGAATATGTATGCCTCCGGGAATTAATTTCATTTATAAATGTAAGGGTTCTGATTAAAAATATGAGTTACGTATATATATTTACTCTTTACATATTTATAAATATGCTCTATAGCCTAGTGGTGGTTGACTATGGCGCGGACGATGGAGGTTCGATCCTCACTGAAAGTTTTTTCTTTTTAGTCGTAGAGAAAGTATAGTCTTTTACTTATGTAGAATGGCTATTATTCACTTGGATGGTTCCAAAACTCACTCGCTGCGCTCCCTCGTTTTGGAAACTCCATCCGCGTGAATAATAGCCATCATTCTGCACTCGTTGGAGAATATACTATTATTTACTAGTTCAGTGTTCAGAGACGATTCTTTCATATTTTGTGAGTAAAGGTTTCGTAAAAGCACAAATTGATAGCTTTCCCAAAGTAGACTCCTTTATGCTGCTTGAATTTATGAAGTCAAATAGCTGCTTTAATGCAGAGGATATAAGAGGAGTTAAAGCATTATCGTAAGTACGATTTAAACTATGTATTATATATAATATATACCAACCATATTTCAATGTGTGGTCGTAAGAAAATAATGTTTTTATGATTGATTCCTAGACATATAGGTACATAACCTCAAACTATTTAAGAATAAAAATTAAAAGCATAGCAGTAGATACTTAAATTAAAATGGTCTTCACAAACAAAAGTCGAAGTATCGTCTTTGTTTCGACGCATAGCTTACAACCATAATACCCTTTTCTTAAGTGTATTTTTGCTTGCGCCACCAGGTCAAGTAACAAATATTTTGTCTGGAGTTTCAATAGACGTTGTTTACACTTTGGAACTATGCAATACTTGGAATACAAAGTTTTTTTTTCGGCTTTATCCATTTTTAAAGCTTTCAGAAAGAAATTAGGTCACAAGAACTCAGAGCGTGATACACGAATAAGAACGTAAACAAATGACGTCACTCCATGGGGCAGCCATCTTTATGACGCAATGCGCGTTTTGGCGGACTTTTAAATTTGATGATTTTTGAAGTCGTTTAAAAAGTAAAGTTTATATTTTTTTGGAAAAATAGGCATGCAAGGTGTTAGGAGACCTGATAAAGCGTCAATTCTCACCAATACAATTACAATGACAGCAGGTTGACGGCCAAGCACTCGCCAAGTAGCGAAGGTTAATTTGTACATTTGCATATTCACGTTTGACCAAAAATCGTATTTGACATGTTTTCGAACGATATCATGCGCTTCGCTACATAGCAGGTGGTCAAAAATTGACCCTCAGAATAGTTGGTTGCGTAAATATAGATTTTCCTCCCCAAATATGACAAATAACTATATTTTCTCCATTTTTCTGTCTTACGTACAGATCTACAGCATCCAGTGTTTGAACACGTTATGGTTTTCGGAACTACTGTTTATGATTTTCTCATGGATATTATTTTTCATAATTTCCCAAATGAAAAAATCAGGAGGATTAGCTTCTGGCATACAAGGAGGCCACCTTTTGGTACGATACCATGAAATAATAAATGCGAAAAGATGCGTAAAAGATGTCTGGAGAATGGAGAATATTTTCAGCATTTACTACAGTTTTTTAAAAGGGCCATCTACCATGGGCGTACGGCATTTCCTTCTATTTCGAGGGAACAATTTATTTGTCGAAATTTTTATATCCTGGACGTGCCATGGAAGGAAGGAACGATAGGTGGTATAATGGAATTTTTGATACATCGCACAACTGCTTTAAAAATGATTTGATTATCCTTTGACGTGGGAGTTTTATATCGAAAGGATTTGATACAATAAATTTGGAAGATTGATACATATTTCGTGCTTCGTTGTTCGCTATATATTATTAGACAAAAATATCGTCGAGAATGTCATTTATTTAGTAAATATGACAAATTTTACGAATCATTGTCTGCCAGAAAAAGACAAAAACTTAACTAGTTTTATTAGGACTAGAAAGTAACAATACATTTTCAATAAAATTAATGAAATTTGAAAATACAATTAAACTTTTCCTGTCCATATTCAAAGACAATCGTAAAAACTAAATGAAAGACATAACAATTTCAATAAACTGTTTGAGATGCCTTCAAGTTGATATCGGTAGTTATCAAGACATAATCGAATCAACAGAGCTATAAAAACATTTACGATACGGCTAATAGTGAAGAATAACGTTTCGGAAGGAAGCTACTGAAGTTAATTAAGGGATAAAATAATACAATAATATTGTGAATTGTAAATAAATACAGGACTTCTTTCAATAAGTGCTATTATTCTTGCATATTACTTAAAACATTTTTGAAACAATATTGTTATGGTTATAACATACAGCAATATTGCCAATAAATAGTGTATTCTGTTTTTGCGTTCATAGCAAAAATCAAAAAACAGTCTAACCTATAGAAGTGAAAGTCCAATAGGATTACCCAGAACACAGAATACACCAGCCAAACAAGAAACGAAAGCCGGCGAAAATCCTTTGATGTTTTGGGGGCAAAATTTCGTGACCTTCAAACTGACATTGACAGATAACGGATCAAGTTGCACTGAGAAAATTGTTCAAAAAATGTAAATTAAATGTTAACTACACTCAAAAAAGTGAAACCAAATAATAATTGTTTATTTTTATGACTTGTTTCGACAAAGTTTCAATTGTTCAACTCAATTTATGAATTGTTCAAGTTAATTTAACAGCTTAACAAATATTGTGAAAAATATTATGAATATAAGTTTTAGCTTCTGTTTTTGTAGTAGGTACCATTTATTATTTAAGATAATGGGCTATTGTTTAACCAAATGATTCTTATGTTCTACATTGTTATCGAAATTATATGTGTAAGTATAAAAACCAATACAATAATAATAGATTATATATTTATATTATCAGTTTACAATAGAAAGAATGTTAGTAAATGATATAAAATAACAATAAAGTATGGTGCTTGCATATAAAATTTTTATTATTTATGTATTTAAAAGTTACACTTCACCAGATTCTGAATTAAATTTTACACCCAGAGAAAATGCACTGATATCTGTGACAACGAAGTTATGAAAAAGAAGCGACAGTCGACTTTTCTCCATAGATATCGAAGTTTTGTTGTTTTTCAATTATTATCATCCATCACTTGAATGACAGCCACGAATTGCACAAGTTTGTGGCGCCATAACTAATAAATGTAATTTTTTAAACAAATTTTATCGTTCAAAACACAAAAAGATATGTAAATAATCGAAAAGCTTACAACAAAGATAATTCTTGGTAAACAATAAAATCACATGTCATTGACAGATAACGCGCTTAAAATGGCGACTGTTGGACATGAGCACTCAGAAAATTAATTGTAAAATAGCACAAGCTTCGCTTCTTGTTGGGATGGTGTATTCTGTGGCTAGAATGAAAAAATGAGGTGTCAAACCCAACCACCTGAAGCGCGTTGCAATAGAGGAGTTCAGTCTAAGGTCAGTGTGGCCAACAAAAAGTGGTTTTTCTGACAAGAATGACAGTTAATGTCTACCCTTCAAAAAATAAGATTTTTGCATGTTTTTTATCATTGCGAACATCTATATTGCTTTATTAAAATAATGAAAACACCCCCGAAGCGTATATCTTGAAATTTAAAATTACTTTTTAGCTGAATACTCAACATATCGTTGGCCAATAATTCTAGGTATTCTCGGCATGTCACCATTTCATTTATGTTATCTGTCACTAGTTATGTCAGATGTCAGTGGAAAAAGTACCTAATTAAAAGAATAGAGATGCACCTAACTAGAAAAACTACTAAAATCTAATCGAAAATGGACATACACAATTAAACGAATATCAACAAAAATAAATATAACTGACATTTCACATAACCAGTGACAGAATAACAGATATTAAATGGTGACATGGCAAGAGTTCCTGGAATTTTTGGCCACCGATGTGCTGTGTATTCAGCTAAAAAGTCATTTTAAATTCCAAGATTTACGCTTCGGGGGTGTATTCATTATTTCAATAAAGCAATATAGATGTTCGCAATGATGAAAAACATGCAAAAATCTTATGTTTTAAGGGGTAGACATTAACTGTCATTCTTGTCAGAAAAACCACTTTTTGTTGGCCACACTGACCTTAGACTGAACTCCTCTATTGAGTTGTCGAAATATGAAAGGCAGCGGAAGCAGAAAAACAGACTAAGGGAAGAAGAATTTCAGCGATCGCAGTGGATGGGTTCACAACTATTCCATAGAGCTTTTTTTAATGGAAGTTTGTTTATTTGATACAATTCTAAGATTAGTAGAAATTTTCTTGAGGAAACATATGACATAAACTTAATTTTTCAATAAAACAAACGTTTTGATATAATGTCTGTACACCCAGGAACGCAACACTTCACACCAACCATTATAAAGTTATTATAATACGGTATCCGCCAAAATAAACAGTACCGAAACAGAGAGTGCTGTGGAGTTGTTTATGTAATATGGATTTAGTACGCTGCAGTTAAATTTGATTTAAAAATGGTTCTAACAACGGAAAAAAAAGTTTTTTTGGTAGAGCATTATTTTCGTTCAAACGGAAAAGGTCGTAATGATAATCAGAATCCACTTACTGTCAACCAAGAGCGTTAAAGAGAGAAAATTATTATACCTTTTGTGAGAGATCTAAATAACTTTTGCCGTGCACGAAATCTACAGTTTCGCACACAATGGTTCCAACAAGATGATGCAACGAGCCATACAGCTGTGCGCACCTTAGACTTACTCCGTCAGCATTTCGATAATAGAATAATTTCTCGGGGAAAAGACTTCGAATATCCTTCTCATTCACCTGATCTGACGCCACCTGACGCATACATTTGGGGCATAATGAAGGACAAAATATTTCACTCGGAAAATCCGCCGGCGAATATTGCCGAACTACGGAAAAGAATACAAAATATTTTTCGGCAGTTACATCAACCACTTTTTATAAATATGTTTATTGACTTACAAAATCGATATGAAGCTTGTTTGCGTCGAAATGGTGAACATTTTGAACACTTACATTACAGAAATTATAAATTAATTTTAATTTTTATTTTCGGTACTGTTTAGTAAAGTAAAGAGTAAAATAATTCGTTTTGCATTGTTTTTGTATTATATTCATGTCAACGTAATTACCGTGAATTCGTACTTTATTTGTTTAATTTTGTGTCAGTGACAAGTTTAAAACTGTGTTTTTCTATTTAATTCAACTCTCATCATTTCTGAGGTAATATTCTTATATAATCAGAGATATTATGGAAGAGGTTATGTTATTCTATTTTTTGTTTTCATTGCAGATCAAAGAGAAAATAAGTCGGTATTAAAGATTAAAAATATTACTCAATAGAAACCTACCTTCCCTGCACATTTTGTAGATATAATTGTATCAAAAATAAAATAAAAACACGAAATCAGACCTAAACCTAAACAGTTAATTGAACGCTTGTTGTACTTTTCACTCAATACAAACCTACCTTCCCTGCAACTTTTGTAG
>CAJUYH010001290.1:0-13903 GCA_910591685.1 Galerucella tenella | reverse complement strand
TGTACTTTTCACTCAATACAAACCTACCTTCCCTGCAACTTTTGTAGATATAATTATATCAAAAATAAAATAATAACACGAAATCAGACCTAAAACTAAACAGTTAATTGAACGCTTGCTGTACTTTTCACAAATATTAACCATACCTATTACTCCAAAAATAAAAATATTAGGAGTCAAAATTTATTTTAACAACACAAAATACTAAAGCACAATCAAAGAAAAAGCAAAAGTTTTACAAAACACACACTGAAAATAACTAAAACAGCAAAATAAAACCACTTAAATATCAAAGGGCTTATACGGCAGCTGATTTGTTTTACTCGTTGCCAAGATGACATTGACATTTCAGAGCGCCATCTATCGAATTCTACTTTTCCCAATAAACGACAATGGTGACAACAACTATATGACAGTTATAATGAATTTCAAAATCTTTTCTTCTTTTCTTGCTGAAGGCATTAGTTGCCAGGCCTGTATCGACAACTCAATTGAAACTATCGCTTCAGATGGATGGGTTTGAAACCTCATTTTTGTATTCAAGGTCATCCTATAAAATTTCACTCCTATAGGCTAGACTGTTTTGTGGCAAAAATGGTTCATAGTTTTGTCAAAAATAAGAGCAGAAATTATAGAATGTTGATGAGTAAATACATAAATTTCAAGATGTCCAGGTTTCAAACCTTAAGTTTAACTGAAAAATGTTATCTTTATGCACATATTGAATTGCATTATTATTGCAGTATTAAATGACAACGTATTTATTGAAAACTTACATCTCTCACAGGAGTAATAGGAATTAGCGGTCCACCGTTATATCGTTATCTCTCAAAATACTCTCTTTTAAATAGTTATGAAAATAACAGATTATAATTTACAGTAAATAACAAACTATAAAATGCGAATGAATACGACAAACCATCACAAGAAATTCTGATGAAATTGTCTGATTTTGACAACATAAGTCTGGCAACCCCGGACACGGCAGCCAACTTTTGGACCGCAACTTCTCCTTTATATGATTAATTATTCCATTCACACTTTGGATATTTAGGTTTTGTTCAGTGAATGCAATTGTTACTACAAATGTCAAAATTGCAAACTTATCGTAAATGAACCATATCAATGTTATTGCCAGTAGCTTGAATTAAACCACTGGCAACACTGTATTTTGGCACTCGAAAAAAAAGAAGGCAATATCTCGACTTCAACCTATAAGTTGTTTGAACTACGTTCTAGCAAATCAAAATATTATTATAGTGGGAATAATTTACTCACATTATTCCAGCGTGAATTATCCAATGTTTTCATTGAATAACAACCACTTGACAACGTATTTTCCTGATCTGACATTGATTGTAACGTCTGAAAATAATCTATCGAATACCACAAGAGAGTTCAGGAAATTAGATGGAAAATGAGTCAGTCGCGTTTCACTCCTTACAAAAGAAGTACCTCCACAAACAGCATGTTTCCAAGCGATGGTCATATAAAAACTTGGAGCCCCTATCTTCGTCAATTCGTACTTCCTCCTCTGCCTCCCGTAAATCCTCCATTATTACGTGCCAAAAATAATAGTTCTCCATGTCTATAATAAAACACCGATTGAAAACACTGGAAATCAGTAAAACCACTCAAACTCAGAAACATAGAACTGACAGAATAATTACGGAATGCATAGAAAAATAATAATTATATACCTACTTATTTCTCTATGACAGAATGAAAACGAGTGTCCATAAAAAAACCTCTTTACCGAGCAAACGCCAATTCATTCGACTCTGCTCCTCTATTTCGGACCATGCAATCCGGAGCGTATGATTTTTATAAGATCAATAATATCGGATCACGGTCCAAGAATATAACGACAATCGCCTCATGTGATCATTCCCCATAAATCTATGCCGCTCATTGTTCAAAAATAGACGTCTCTATTCTCAAACTTGTTGCCATTTGCCAATAGCTACTTGATCACTTCTGGCTCTTGTAACTCGTTTTATAAAATATGTCAAAATATTATCAATTTATTCTCACTCTCTTGTGAACTTACTACAGAAAAATATAGAGTAATAATTTACTGGGAAATGTCACTCCTCAATCTTGGGGAAATAGATTATAAAGGAGACTCACTAATATGTTAAAGATGGTGGAAAACAGAGCATGAAAAAATAAACAAATAATGGCACTTGCCACTTCTATAGTCGTTACTGTATTTTCCACTCGAAAAGAATTTTTGTCTAGAAAGTTGTTGATTGAAATGGATTGAACTAGTCCAGTACACATTGATTAAAGATTAGCTCTGCAACTATCTAAATATACACAGCTTGTTCAATTGAAACCCATCTTTGGTCCAGGAAAAATTTATTGACAAGTACAGTTACAAATAACTACCACTACAATTGAGGCACATATCCCACTGTTTCACCAACCGATGTATACCCTGCTTATAGAATTCTTGTGGCTGCTGTTGGAAGAATTCTTTAACAGCGTTTTGTACTTCTGCGTCCGACTGAAAACGGTTACCTTTTAACGCCATTTTTAATGGCCCAAAGATGTGAAAATCGCAAGGCAATAAATCGGGACTATAGGGTGGATGCTCTAATATCCTCCATTTCTTTCGTTGCAGATTTTCTTCCACTACGTTGGCAACATGAGGCCGAGCATTATCGTAAAGCAGAATAACACCACGTGAAAGCTTCCCTGGACGTTTTCTTCTTATTGCTTGATGGAGCTTGTTCAAAGTTTCATTATACAGGTTTGAGTTGATATGCAATCTAGGTTCTGTAAACTCTATCAGCAAGGGTCCTTCATGGTCAAAAAAATGTCAACATCACCTTGCCTGCAGAAGGTTGAACTTTAAACTTCTTTGGTGGCGGAGAATTTGCGTGTTTCCATTGCATCGATGACAGCTTACTGGATGGTTCAAAATAATGACACCAAGATTCATCGCCAGCAACTATTGACGAGAGAAAGTCATTACCATTTCGACTGTATTTCGTGAGGTGTTGCAAAGACAAGCCCATTCGCAAGCTTTTTTGGTTCTCAGACAATAGACGAGGAACCCATTGCGCACAAACTTTGCTGTAACCTAGTTTGTGTACGATACTATGGACATATCCTATACTCACACCAACATTTTCTGAAATTGCTCTGATTGGAATTCGACGATTTTCTCTAATCAGGCCTTCCACACATGCCACATTCCTGTCTGTTGATGCAGTAATCAATGCACCTGGTCGTGGCTTATCATTCGTCCTCTCTTCTCCATTCTTAAATTTTCGATACCATTCCTTCACAGTTGGATATGCAAAACATGCATTCGCGTATAAATTTGCAAAGGCTGCACACCTTCAGCACACAAAAATTGAATGACCGCACGCTTATCACATTTGGACGGATTGTTAACAACAAACGCCATTTCAAACTCACAATACTTAAAATCGCTGTCAAATATAAACGAAATGAACAGATCAGTGTGACTTTTGCATACACTACTAATGTTGGAAAACGTCAGTTGAATGATTACAATTGTTTCCAAGGCTAACCTGACCAAAGATGGGTTCCAGTTGAACAAGTCTCGTATTTACTCCATCTAGCAGCTGATTTACGAACTTTTATTAAAAATTTCCAGCGTTTTATCTTGGACAATAAATTGTTCACGCCACTGTACTCCCTTATTTAACATATCTATCAAAAGTTTCCATGAAGTTTTAAAATATATTCCACAATAAAGACACTATACAACTTTTTAATTGCAAAATACTGCTTCAAGTGCTTTCTGCCGTTTTATTAAATTGATAGATGAAAATTCAAAATCTACCTTCATGGACGTTTTGTTTTATTCCAATTTAATTTTCAGCTCGGTCATTGCCAGGTTTTCCTTTTTTATTTACTGGAAATGATTTCCGTTGGGCTCGTTGAGCTTTGAACCCGCTGGATAATTCACTTACCAAAAGCTTAAATGGCGATTTAGACTTCTCGAAGCAATCAGAGCGTTTGAATTATTCCTACGCGGTTTTCGTAGACCCTACTATGTGATCTATTCAACCGCGATTGAGTATTGAAGTTTAATTTAGTTTCACAATTTAAAATGGTGATTTTTCATTTGAAAATCATTATTATTTGGTTTTTATCATGTATTTTGATATTTTTTACAGTTTTTCTTGTTTAAAACGGTTATTCCACATCGTTTTAGTTGGAAATTATAATTTTTATTTTTTATGGTGAGTCAATATCCAAATGAGTACTTTAAGAGACTTACTAGTCCAGTAACGGTAGTCCAGAACAAGGCCAAACCTTGAAAATAGGTCGGGCCGATGCCATTTTTTTTTAATTTGCAGGTATTGATGGCTAGATTCACCTCTCAAAATCTCATATATGGAGAAATGCCCGCAAGGCCCGGAAAATGGCCCTCGGAGCCCAAAAACGTTTTTGGCCGATATCTTCCAAAATATGGCACTTAGAGATTTGCGGTTTTGATAGAAATGACGAGCAGTTCAATACCTACAAAAATGGTCCCCATGGTATTTTTCGCTAACCCAATATTTATTGCAAAAAAGGGGTCGCGAAAATTATCATGCTTGTAAAATAAAAATACGGCATTTTCTCAGCCAATGTGTGAGCCAAGGGGACTGGATATACACGTATCTTGATTTTTTGAACTTCGAGGGTCAATCGTAGATGGCGCCACTAGTTTTCTCCCTCCTCACGTAATTATCCCGGCAATGAAGGTGCCCCCAATAACTATCTGTTTCCTGAAAATTTTTGGAGTTGATAACGCTGTTTTGTACTCTCGGCCTGATCCTTGGAGCTCTTAGGTCTTCGGCAATGTAGCCTTGAGGTCTGCCAATTTTTGGCAAGTCATTTTCAATAATTCGGCAAAAAAGTTTTTGAAAAATAAGATTTATTTTTGAAAGTATATGAGACATCTATCCATCACCATTCCAACACATTTATCTCAGATGGATGTTGCTGGCTGACATCATCAACCCCCTCTCCATCCATGCCTTCTGTTTCTTCCTCTTGCTCCTCTAGCTCGCTATCTTCACCTCCACCAATTTCTGCCCCTCCCTCTGCTTGATCAGCTGATACAATCACATCTTCATCCTCATCCTTGTAATTAGAACACGGGCCTGAATGACATGAACCACAAATAATCGAGCACTTCAAAAAAACCTCACTATTATTTTTTTCTTGTTTTTCTCGTTTTTTCTCGTTTTTTTTGACACTTATTTCTTGATTAAAAAATTCAAGAGAAATGAATAAATAAATCAACCTTTCAAAATAATCAATTGAATAGCCTTAAGACAGATTTTTTGTAAACAAAAGAGCAGAAAGCATTGAAGCCAACGTGAGTATACGCACTATAGCGAAGGCGTGTATGATACTATACATACACGCCTCGTGGGTGCGCACCCGGTGATCGCGTAGAATACAAGAAAAATACAGTTATTTGGGGAAAGTTTTCAAACAAATTGTTTTGATATACACGCGTGAAAGTACTTGATATATATATTGACGGAAAGGTCAGAATGTCCTCTTCAATATGGTGTAATTTTCACTCTCAAAAATTCAAACCACAAAAAGAAAGTAATCATGAAAAAAAAAACTTGGATTTTCAGGGGGGCAGAGATTCTCTAGATTTTCCGGAAAACTAAAAGAGTTGAAATGAAAAAAAAAGTACCGTTCACAAGGGGAGAACATAAGCTTTCGAATGAGGTGTAAAAGAAACCGATAAAAGGATCCATTATCCCTAAATTCCGGGATTTTCCATAAAATTTCGGAATACTCCGAAAATCCGGAAAAACCGCACTGACGAAAACACGTGGTTTATTGGAATGCGCGAGAAAATGTTTATGTAATCCCCCGGAGTGTCTTCGAAACCCTTGAAAGTCCCATTATTCGGAAGGATTCGGTCAAAATACTTTTTATAGACAAAATACAACTAGATTCATAGGGGGGGTCAAAATATCGACCAAAATTTTGCTTTGGCGGGAATTCCCAAAATTCTGGGGGCCAGTGACCAGTGACCAGTGACAAGATATTATAGATGCAGATTTCTCCTTTCAAATGAACTTTGAATCATAAAAAATATGCATTTTTACCCGAGTAATTAGAAAAATTGTCCATCCGCTCAGAAATTAAGGAGCTGAGAGCGCCTCCCGAGATCCAGGTCAGATGTAAAAAATACGGCGCGCGTTTGTGGCCCGTTATCTCGAAAACCACCAAATTGACGACGAAAACGATAGGGACCATTTTTGTAGGCATTGATCTGATCTTCATTTCTGTCCAAATCCGTCCAAATCCGTGCCATATTTTGGGAGATATGGACCAAAATAGTTGGGAAAATGGATTTTTGGGCTCTTCAGGGCGATTTTCAGGGTCTTGCGGTCATTCCGCCATATATGAGATTTTGAGAGGTTAATGTACACATCAATACCTACAAATTAAAAAAAAAATGACACCGGCCCGACCTATTCTCAAGGTTGATACCCTTATTTACTGGACTATACCGGGTGTAGCACATAACGTGTTATATTCCATACTGTAAGAAACTGAATTTTTTATTCTAACCTCTTATTATTGCATATTAATATTTTGATGTACTTTTTGCTGCCTCATTTTTGTAGTACTGTAGCTGGAGAAGTTCCTGCATTTATAAATCCTGCAGTCCATCAATAAGGCCTCATGGCAATTGTTTATCTAGCCAAACATGCTCAATCTCTGAAGATATTTGATGAAATCAAGGGATGCAGTTTTACCAGGAACACCCTGGGAAGGAATACTTGGCGATGATTAGGAAAAATCTACGCTTAACAGTAGGATTTTTGGCTGGTCACTGTCATCTCAGCAAACACATCTGTACAATGGGGCTAGTGGACACATCTCTATGAAGGATGTGTGAACAGGAAGAAAAAACTGTCATTCCTGTCCGATGCAAGTGCCTGGAGTTATCGTCTATGAGAAAATGTGTGTTAACAGAGTATTGGTCCACACCTGCCGATATAAAGGAGATTTCTCCAAGTGACCTGTCCACCTTCCTGGAAAGGACAGGATGGACAATGTCCTAGGAGGACAACCTCTCGGAAGGCGTAAACTTCCCTCTCGACTCTACAGATAGAGTCTTTTGTCTATGAATAGTCTATGAATGTTTGCCTGTGGACTTTTAGCTAACTCTGGAATTCCTTCTTGAGGTGCTGTTGGCAGTATCTTGTCTTTAACGCTTTGCCGAGGGGATAAACTGCAAAATTGTTGCTACCTGAAGAGAGAAAATATGAAACTCCAAAGTTCACTCTACCAAACATGGAAGAACAGAAACTCATGCTTCCATAAGTTACAAAATACCTAGATATATTGGATTCCAATATGAATTTGAAGAGAAAACTCGAATTCCGCCTTTTATTTTAGTGAAGGGTAATGGGTTAGTCAAGCAGCCATTAAGGCACTGAGTTCTAGTGAAATCAGTTCCAAAATGGTGTGGGAATGCCTAGACAAACTCAATGAACTAGGCGAGAACAACATAGTCACCTTACTATGAATTCCAGGACACACTGGAATAGAAGGAAATGAAATAGCAGATGAACTAGCGAAGAGGGGGGACTGAAATACCTTTCTGGGGGCCTGAACCCTTTTGCGGAATCAGCCCCAATGTAATATTGGAAGAAATAAGTAAAGCCGAGAAAAAGAGAAGATCTGACTATTGGAAAGATCTAGTAGGGCTTCTACAATCAAAGACTCGACACCCTGTCGAGATCAAAAGAATGCATAAGTCAAAGTAAAACTGCGCTAAGAGTTTTAACAGGGATCCTAACGGGACATTGTCGCCTGAATGGGCACCTGAAAAAGCTTCAAATAGTGGAGGAAGAAGAATGCAGATTTTGTGGAATGGAAGAAGAAACCTCCATCCACATACTTTCCAACTGCACAGCACTTCAGAATCCTAGAGCACAGCACATAGGAGATTACTGGATAGAAGAGGAACATTTGCCTAAGTTGAAGCCTGCAGACATCCTAAAATTCCTCCGGGAAATAGGACTGAAGGAAATACTAGTTTCTGAGACTTTCCTCAGAAACTGGGTAGAAGTAAGGGGGCACAATAGATCTTTTAGGTCTCAGTGAATGTCACCCCAAAACAGACATACATACATACTAGTGAATAATAGAAGTGAACACTTGATATTCCCCCTTGATATGAGGTAGGAGTATGTACGTACAGTTTCTCAAGAGCTCCTGTATGAGTAAAAAGTATGCATTTACTTTAAAGCAGATTTTAAAGGTTTTGAGTGGGATTTTATTGTTTAATGCTATATAATATTTACAAATAAAACTATGACTATTTCAACACATTTCTATAAAAACCGAGTTAACTTCCTCATTAAAAGTATTTTTGTGTATTTCTTTTATTGCGCATTTTCTCGGTAATTCAATACGAAACGATAAAACCGAATTACACTGAAAACTCCGGTGATGTATAGTTATCACAATATCTTTGTGCACAAATTCATTGCCGAAGTGGATCAACTTGGTTGATACTGTGATATAAAAGCATATTTACTTACTTACTTTGGGATTTTATCTTTCACTTCAACTTGGTCGAGCATTTTTACACAAAATTTTCGTTCAATTTAATTTTATTTATCATTAATTTTTTTGTCCAATTATTTCATGGGGACGGACAATCTAAATTGAATCATAATAATTTTTGAATTCAGTGGGAATTATTGAATGCAGAGGGGATGAAGATATGGAAGAAGATAGATCGGGATAGGGCGTTTAAAACGTTTCAACTTGAGGAACTCACTTAAGCAGTTGAGGACACGGTAAGGTCTACAAAAAGTTATATGAAGGAATAAAGGCAGATACAATACTGGGAATGCCAATGAGTCAGATTGCCCCACAATAGCAGGGCTTCCTATAACAGCGAATCTCAACTGGTACACTGATGACTCTAAAACAGACTCTGGCATAGGAGCTGGAATATATGGGGTACGAGAGAAAAGCACGATCTCTCTAAGCCTAGGTAAACATGCTACTATCTTTCAGGCAGATGTAATGGTGGTGCAATGCTGAGCAGAAGAGTTGATGAGACAGGGGATGGATAACCAAAGAATCGTCAGCTTCTCTGACAGCCAAGCAGCACTTAAGACGATACGCTCATATAGGATAACATCAAATCTGGTGTGGGAGTGTCGCAAGGCCCTCAACAGACTGGGTAGTCATAATGGAGTTATCCTAGCCTGGGTACCAGGTCACCAAGGAATAAAAGGCGATGGAAAGGCCGATGTATTAGCCAAGCAGGAAGCAACGGAGGTCATGATAGGGCCAGAACAATCCTGTCGAATTGCTAAATGCCTAAGTGAAGAGAGCATGCACAAATGGATGAACAACCAGTCGTTGCGCTGGTGGTATGAAACCCCAGGACAAAGGCACGCTAAATTATTCCTTAAAAGCCCTTTGGCCAAAGTATCACAGGTCCTACATGTCAAAGTCGAGAAGCAACGAGGATGATGGTGGGAATGCTGACCGGACATTGTAGGCTGAGGAAACATATGCACACAATTATCCTAGCAGATGACAGCCTATGCAGGCAGTGCCAGGAAGAAGACGGAGCCGCGTAGCACATAGTCTGTTAGTGCGAAGGCCTAGCAAGGACCACAATATATCCGCTAAGATAGCAGTGGGATAAGACAAAGAGCCACTCCAATTCTTATCTAATCTAATCTTATTTAATCTAAGCAGTTGAGAAACATGGTAACAATTGCAATAAAAAATAGGAAGAAGTTATAGTTCAAGTCGAATGTGATAAATAAATCATCCAAGGATGTTTGGGAACATTTAATTGTTAGAACAAATACCACTGTAACTGTGTAACTTCTTGTACTACTTCACAGGTTGTGAATTGATGGATTCCACCAAAGTCACCTGTATTGATTAGAAATTTAGTGGTGGCATGAAAACTTAATGCCACTAGTAACTGTGTTAATGGAATCAGCTGGTAATGGAAGACAAGCAGCTGTCAGTTTCCACCAGATTTATCTGTCTTCAAATCTAGACTTGGGATTAAAGAATTTCTTTTACATCTGAATGCATCAAAAATACACAAAAGTTTATCGATTTTCATAGAAAATATTTTATTTTTATGATGCAGCTTTGGAAAAGTTTATTGTTACCAGTAAATATGCGGAGACATTTTGTATAAGCAACTCCCGTATATTATTTGTTGGTGAACGTGGGATTCCTGTCCTGCAGAACTCGTTGGTGGCGGCTATGAGTATTGAGATGTGGTGGGGAGACGGGGCCGGTGCCGCGTGGGCGGCCCACTGCACGACTACGACATTCATTGCCGCCGCCAGCTTCAGTCGCGTCCTCCTAGCCGTTTAGATCGCACATAGATTCACAAAAATTTCTCTCTCTCTCGAGTTAACCGCCGCACATCCGCCAAAAAACTCGAGAGAGAAGCGAGAGGTCGCCCGCGAGCCGCCGCTTGTAACCACCCTAGGAAGTCATACAGGAGAGAGAAAGCAACAAGTGGAATATGTCGGTAACTTGAATAAAATAAATTTAGATATGTGGGCAGTGTGGGCCTTGTGGGTAGGCCTATGGGTAGCGGCTGTGGCCACTCCGCATCAGCCTCTTCATTTCGAGAGAGACTCTTCTTTGAGGCGGCAAATGCAACATTCGCCGATTACGTTTTGGCAAAAGAGGCACCAGGTGGCCGCAGAGGCTAAACGAGCACCACCCGACGAACTGAGAGACTTCCAGCAACATTTGGACGCAGTCAATTCACAACTGATGCTCAGGTCTCCCAGGGGGCAAAGGCAATATGATGTACCACAGATAGGTGAGTCTATATTTAAAAGTTAATTGCAGTATTTTGGTAGTTTTGATACATTCTGTCAATAATTTGGGTGATTTTTGCGGCCCTTTTAAACACCTGTACATAAAATTTCATATTATGAAAATGCCAATGACAGCTGACAAAATGTTAGATTTAATAAATGAAACTAGTTGTTTCTTCAGTGTATTCTAATTTCCAAGTCTTCGAGGAAGTCTAGATCTTGTTTCTTACCACAAATACAGTATTTTTAATTGTGTTACGAAAAATATAATATTTCCCAACGTGTTACACACATTATTTTTCCGTCTTTTTGATAGGATGTGATCCTTTTTAGTTGAAGGAAAAAGACTTTGGAAAACAATAGTATTTGGAAGTCATCTTTAAGAGGTCGAAATTGACCTTATTTGGAGTTTTCGGTAGTTCTGCCTATGGGAACTTTTGCTTGCCATGTCAGTAAAGATATAAAAATCTCATTTATTTTGATCAGAACCGTATTTGCACTTAAAAAGTGCGAGGTCCTTCATAAACTTTCATTTTAGTAACTTTTCAGGTAAATTATGAAATCAAACAATTTTATTTTGTTAAATCTACATTATATTTAACCTTAAAGTTGTGACGCGTTTCGCTAACACAGTAGCTTTTTCAAACGAATGGAGGTATAATGAGAAATTTTCAATTAATACAGTGCCTTAATACTAAATTATACGGATATTTAACAATAAAATTATAATCTATTTACAAGGAAATGGAATGAATTTGTCTAAATATGGGATTAACTGAAGTATTTAACAAGTTTACCTGGAAACTCATTCACAACAATCCTACAGGAACATTTCTAGGTAAAAAGGTTCAATAATGAGCGGGCGGAAAATTGAATTTTCCACACACATTTCAGTGTGGAAATAATTTTACACCTCAATATATCAAATTAATAATAAGCCGGTATATTATGGTGGTTGCGAAATGCTTTAGTTACCATGTGTAACTAACCAATTCGAAAATGAATTACACTCGACTGACATTATTATCCCAGAACAGCAAAGAGCAACAGATCCAAAATTACAGCCATTCAACAAGCAGCTAGCATCTGCTATAAATTCAAGTAATGCAAATAACTGTACTTTCACAATAAATTATAATATAAATAATTAGGTATTAGATTTTGACATGTAACTATTATTGTTAATAATATTTTACTTTATGTTTACTTTATCAATAATCTAATAAAACATGTTTCTAAGTAAACTATAAGCACTTATTATCAGATAAAAATATCTCAACTTTTGATTAGTTCTGTTGACTTTCCTCACGCTCGTAGAAAAACTATTGTACCTAACACTTGCGGAAAATGTTTTCCGCACTCGGCTGCTGAACGGCAGACTCGTGCGGAAAAATTCATTTTCCGCACTTGTTAGGTAAATAGCTATGTTCTACGCTCATGTCTGTAAAAGTCAAAAATCGCACTGTCAACATTCCTTGTAAATGACATTTAACAATAACATGCACGTAATGAGATCCTATAACATACACGTGCGTTTTGAGAAGGAAACTTAAACTTCTTGGTTTAATTAAATTACAATCAAATTTTTTTTCATGTACCACTTTATTTGGTTTATTTACATACTTTTAATCAATGAAAAAACATAAAAGCTCTTAGCATTAGAAAAAATACATTTTAGATTAAAAGAGTGATGCCCCTGAATGTCGGCAACACATTAAGCAGTTTCTAAAAAGAATAATATGCGTTTTCTTGATATGGAAATAAGTATCATCTCATTTATGCTGTCAATTTTTGTAACAAAATATAGTATCCGAACATTTTCTCAACTTTTCCTACGAATATGTCCGTTAGTAGTAAAAAAGATGAAAATAGATGAAAAAGTACGCACTTTCTTACAATTTTTGTTACGTAATATACTATTAACATACAATACCAACTTAAAAAATTCCAACTAAACGAACAGCTTCTACTATATCCAAACCGTTTCCAATCAATCAACTGTAAAATATCTCTTGCAATGAAAAAATTATCTTTCTTGAGGACACCGTAGAAGCCGTTGCTTTTCCCCCCTATCAAAATCCCTCTGAGTATTTTTTTTATATCAGGTCTAAAATAAAGATGCATATAAAATTTTTTATGAAGTCTGACATTTTTTTCTTCGAGACCTCAAAAACGTGTGTCGAATAATTAATTCAAAAATGTAGGGTGTGGTTGTACATTGACGGGATAATATAAATTATTTATAATACCCGACTGCCTTGAAACAGTTTTCATTGAAAAGCGCGAGAAATGGAAGAAGATTCAACCTATTTTTCAGACATCAGGATATCTCCGTTCGTATCACCTTTTTTCCGCCTTCAAATCGAAATAGTATATTTTATTATAAGAACGAAAAATGGAGTTTTTTGCGGAAGATTACGAGGCGAGAAAAAGCCGCGTAACAAAAAATCCTACTACAAAATTGGAAAAGGGAATGGATGAGTAAACTAACACAACTTAAGAAATAAAGCCATCAATTGAAATAGTGAACACATTTCAGGATTTTAGTCGAAAGGAACAAACAATAATTACCAGACTAAGAATATTTTATACAAAACTTACTTCATGCTATAAGCTGAGAGGACAAAAACAACCACTGTGCAATACCTGTAGAACCCCAGGGCAGCATATTCTGGTTGATTGCCCCAAATACGCAACTAGCAGGCGGCAGCTATGCGTACCTGAAAATATGAAAGAAAGTTTGAATAGTAGAAATACTGCTAAAATAGTTTTTACCTTCCTTAGATCAAATAACCGTTATAGAGATATTTTTAAAAAATGGAACAAGATTCATCTGTGGATCGGCTATACTTAAAAAAAAGAAATTTTGCATTCAAAAGTAAATTAAACCTGCCACGCCACCTAATTTGCGTATATCTATCGATATTATCCACAAATAATTAAATTCAACTGACGTTTTATCAATAACACTATTATAATCATAGAGTATCTATATGATTATAATAGGTTTGTTCCAACTAAGCGAAATGATGCGTACATGAACGTCACGATCATGCGCATAACAA
>CAJUYH010001289.1:61505-111753 GCA_910591685.1 Galerucella tenella | reverse complement strand
CAGAAAATTGATCATCGCTCTGGTAGCGCTACATTGGGATGAACGCGACCATACATAACTAATTAATTTTTAAGACCTCATATATCATGGGCATACGATACAATTATTAAAAGGGGCTTGATCATTTGTAAAAATCACACACTCACTCTCCCTACTCTACAGATACAGATACAGAACAACTTATTTTGAAAGAATTATTGTACCAGTTAAATCGGGTTTAGTTTGCAATGACATGATAGTAATCTAACCATCATCATCCCACAATTCTTTGCAATTCCATCAAATTCATATTTTTTAAATTTCTCTTCATGTAGTGAACACACGAAATACAGTTCTTTTCTCACAAAACAGGTATGGAACTTAATAATCTTTGAATTTAGCAAATTTTGTAAATATTCTTCAACCACATTGTTGTAGGCAATTTGTTTTGATAAGATGTCGTGGCCACCATCTATTAGTTGATTGAAGATCCTTGAAACAAACTGTATCTAATCATAACCTATTTAAAATTGCCCTATAAAAAACTTACATAATATGTTTTCTCGGGGAAACAAGCTTGTTGAAATGATGAGGTTTTCCTTTCAACTTCTATATAAGATATAAGTTTCTTATTGCTGGGATAAAATAAAATGTTTAGAAATATAAAAGTGATGACATAAGACGAAATGAATGAAATTTTTTATATAAAAATGTATTTGTATGCAAAACGTGTCGACTAGTGACGTAATAACGTAGACGTTACGTTTATGGCTTTGGACGCTGGAGTTATTATTATATTAAATTGTGTCATTTTGTAAAAACAGCGTTCGTGTAAAATTCATCATTTCCATTTTACTTTTTTGAGGGCAAGAGCAAAACGGAAAGATATTTGGCACATTTGTTCGAATAATAAATTATAATGATAACATTCAAGATAATTTTGGGTTATGATAAACAGATATAGTTTTTTTATTAGTACACAGCACATCATCAAGATGGCCACCAACGGAAATTGACAGGCGAGGAAAAACATGGCGCCCATCTGTCAAACGTACAAATGGCGTACGGTACCTATTTTACCTAGTAAAACTGAAAATACAAAGGTAACTGACAATACCAACGCCACTGGATAAATCAATATCAGTCAATTGACGAAGTGAGAGAGAAAATCTCACGCACGTGCTTGCCAATAAGAAGTCAGCTGGTCGATACAAATCACCAATTATGTAATTCGGAGGGTGTGGTCATTATGGTTTTCGTACAACGCTGCCAGAGCTTCAAAAAGCCCATAACAAATCTGGAAAAGTGTTCATCTTTAAATATTCATAGATTGAAAAAATAATGTTAATAGAATAAATCAAAGGAAACAAGCACATTATAAAATTAACGTTTAATCATATTGTTAATAATAAAAAGACCCTTTTCTAATTATTATCACTACATAGTTAGCACTTCAGTTTTTTCATAGTTAAACGTGGCAATGTCGAATGTTTTCGACTGCATTCCTTTCACGGTTTCAGATAAACTTGCCAAAGTATACATACATACATTCTTCTCCTATAAAACTAAGAATTTTGACCATTCCAGTAATCCTAGTTTATTTCGAAGAATCCAAAGCATGAAATTAAAATAAAATCATAGATCGATAATATATCAGGAATACTGCACAATTCCCTTGATGCTTCAAAGACATGATGAATAGACAGCCGGAAGCATTCCGTTTACATAAATGAGAATTTGATTATTTTGAATTTCGTTTTAAAGTTGAAAATCGGAATTACAATCATTGATCTTCGGACCAAATAGACCTTTTGTCTATTCCACCAGAAATCAATTTCAAGAAATTATGCTTCTATTTCAAGTAAATAAGACTTTCAATCATTTTTCATCCTTTAGTGTAGTATCCACATTATTTTTCAATAAAGAGCTACTAGATAGATAATTAGTATATTATTAGTATATTATAATTGAACTTGATATTTCTCAGGGTGAAATATTAAACCAATATTTTCTTTGGATCATCCGAGGGATCATCTAATTACCTGAACGTTTTGAATACTTATGGTCGAGTGGGTCGTTTTTCTATTGCTAGCGGCTTCCTCTCTCTCTATCTCTTTCTCTTGATTGAAAACATTAAATCTTTTGAATTTATGTTCTTTTAAATCACGTTTAAATTATAGGTTAGTTCACTATACACATTTGCACGGTATGCCACTATTGAGTACCAAATCTCGTTTGCCGCGGTAATGACCTCACAATCTACAAAAGAAAAGGGCTCGTTGACCTGTCAGTGCATTGCTCAATTTAAAAATTTCTGCTTTAAATTATATATAAGTTACTAATGGACAGTTAGTGGAAAAAATTAATATCACTTATTCACTGTTTGGTGTCGAAAGTTTTATGCTAAACAGTATTTAAAACTCCAGAAAAAAATATCTTTATAACGATAGTATAACCTATTGATATAATTTTCCAGCTCGCACAAAGGGTGTCAGCTATTTGATAGAAAAAATCCAAGTGGAACATTAAACAGGAATTTCCTTATGTCCTACAAAACTGAGGGTGTCAAGGACTGGAATACAATAGAGAGCAGTGAAATCAAACGTAACCATGACAAAGAGAGAGAGTTGGCTCATGCGTGAAATCCTCATTGCTTTTTCCTTCTTTTCGTTGACATTTTTAAAATCACACATCAAAGAATTTGAAACCAGCCGATGGATATGTTATAAGAGGTTAACGAACGTTAACAATCAATTCCATTTCGAATTGATAGTGAAATTTTACTGCCTGTCAAATGAGAAAATATATTGTCATTCATTTTATACAAATTATACTTAATGGCTACTACGCCTGAATTAAAATTCGTCAAAGCAGTATGACAAGATCAAGCAAACATTCGGTAATTTGTGAATTTTTGGTTAGGTTTATGCTGTATGTGCGTTGAAACTTAAATTTTTTTGATATAAGCACCTAATGGCCATTTGCGCGGACTTTTCTTGAACTTTACTCAAATTAAGTGATGCTTAAAAATTAAGGTATGATTGAAATGTAGTTTTTTGCACCGACTGAACTTGAACCCTTCTTTAGCAAAGTGGTGGAACACACCGGCAACGTTGCAGTGCTTAGTACTTCTCTTGTCATTTCAAATGAAATTGGTACTAGTGAACTTGCCCCCCGACCCAAAACTAACCTACCGTCACGTAAATCTGTGACGTAAATTTAGTAAATGTTTGTTACGATTTGCACTTGACAGCAAAAATTTCTTTATTTCTAAGCCCTTAACCATTTTGTTTACAAAATAATCGCTGCACATGATGAAAACTGAAAAAAAACGTCCTCCAAACGCGTTCGATCATCAAATTTTTCGGCATCGGAAAAAGTTGCTTTATTAAGCCTTATACACAAATAGATGTAATAGAGAACTTCAAGAACTGTCTCCTTGTACAACCGAAATCTTTTAAAAAAATTTAAATCGTCCATTCCTTCAAAATAATGTCTTCTTGTCTAATCATCTTCTGAAAAAATTCCTTCAAAAAACATATCCATGATCAGGCTGTAGTAACATAGATAATCTGTGAATGTGACCAAAGTGTTCGAAAGTGGGGTTATAAATAACAACTTTAAATTTAAGGTCCTGTTAAGCCTCCAATATCGACGGCTTACCTTAAGTAATACTTTAGCTACTTTAAGTAGAACTTAAACTGCCGTGCAAGTAATCAAGGAAACCTTATGCTTTAAGCGGCCCTTAAAATGCCCGCGCAAGCGGCCATAAGTCCCAGACCAGTCTAAAGTGCCGCATGAATATGTTAAAGTATAGGGAACCTTTGGCATCGATATCCTCTCCCGATTCTCATTTGCAAACACGTTTGGATAGCGTAGATTCCTGCCTGGAATACGGATCGAAGCTTACCCATCGGTACGTACACTAGCTTAGGGTTGACCTTTTTAGAATATAGTGGATCTTGTGGTGAATCGCTGTCACTTCCACTAGTAAAGTTGTGCCTTGGAGCTTTCTGACCTTTCAGACTGTCTTCCCCACTTAGTGTAGTTATTTAGTATCAAACACTCAAGCTATATCTTGTGGCTGTTGTGGCAATGGATTATCGCTTTTACCTCCCCGATAAAAACCTTTTGTAGACTTTGAAGTAGTTTGGACGTCACAAATCTGGCTTTGCGCTGTATGAAAGTGTAAATTATAAATTGACAGTAGACTGAATAGAACCTCCATCGTTATTGTGGTATTGGTACATCCAAAAATAGCATATTCGTGTTGTCCACCACATCCGCGGAATATCGTTGGTCTAACAAGTTCAGTCATTGAGCCATTTTTGGAACTTTAGTTCTTTATGTCAGGTTATGTTTGAGCGACCAGAGGTCGCGACGCAAAGGATCTGACCGTTACGTTACGTTATGTTGCGTTGCTTCGTTATGTGCCTTGCTTGCGTGCGTGTGCTCTCTCCTGAGGCTCTCTCTCGTTTACGAAGCAGCGATTCATTTGCTTCGGCCGGGAATCGAACCCGGGCCGCCCGCGTGGAAGGCGAGCATTCTACCACCGAACTACCGATGCTATATCAAAATTCTATGCAAAGCTGGTATTCGCAGTGCTGGTGATCTACTTGAATTTGTTCGGATACATTTTTACTATTATTTCCATAATTTTTTTTGCGCGATTGATATTTTTGGAACTTTAGTTCTTTACGCCAGGGGTCGCGACGCAAAAGATCTGACCGTTACGCGTTACGTTACGCTACGTTATGTTACATTGCTTCGTTATGTGCCTTGCTTTTGCGTGCTTGTGCCTCCTTAGTCTCTCTCTCGTTTACGAAGCAGCGATTCATAATAATAAATATGCTGCTGCCCGGATTCGAACCCGGGCCGCCCGCGTGCAATGCGAGCATTCTAACCACTGAACCACCGATGCTATATTGAAATTCTATGCAAAGCTGGTATTCGGAGTGCTAGTGATCTACTTGAATTTGTTCGGATAAATTTTTACTATTATTTCCATAATTTTTTTTGCGCGATTAAGGGGTCTAGCTACTTTTCGAAATACAGGGTGTTGAAATTTTGAAAACTTGAATGTTTTAATTCGATAACTTTAAAATGGATGGATAAATTGATTTGACATTTGGCAGGTAGTTTTTAAATGTAAAAGGGCATATTTTGATAGAAATAGTAGTTTGTGCAACTAGTGTGGATATGATGGCCATATCGCACGAGGACGAAGATGGAGCACGACGCCGTAGGCGGAGTGCTCAATCGTTCAAGTGCAATATGGACAATCCACACGAGTCGAGCAGCATATTTTTTCTACGACCCACTTAGGAAAAAATCTAGAAAATAAAAATTTCTATAAACTGAAATATAACTTCAAATTAAAAATTTAACAATTCAATTTTATGTTTCCACTAATTTTGTGGTAAACGAATGTCCAATTTGTATAATGCTACGGTTTCCTTTTTTAAATATACGATGCTGTTATAAGTAGATGTTGCCAGTCGGACTCCCTCATGGAGGGTACCGTACCATTATCTATAATAATGAATATTCTGCTAAATATTTCAAACGTCTACCTGTTGTCGTTATTAATATCAAACAGAATGATTATTTAAAAATAAAATTAACAATAAAAAAAAATTCCTCGCGGGGAATCGGGAATCTATAACGTCAGATGTATTACATAACTTCTGCTTAAAAGGAACTAAAGTTCCTACCGCTTGTCCCGCGACACGTTCTACCTTTTTTGTTCATTTCGAAGAAATTTAAATTATTTTATTCGGAATTTATTTCAATACGATCGCGCAAAAAATGGTATAAGCATCTCGAACGTTAAAGGTAATTACAACGTTTGCATGTAGATTTCTCTCGTAAAATTGGACAAAATGATATGAGGATTAACGGGTCTATCACATTTACTTTTCGAAATACAGGGTGTTGAAATTTTGAAAACTTGAATGTTTTAATTCGATAACTTTAAAATGGATGAATAAATTGATTTGACATTTGGCAGGTTGTTTTTAAATGTAAAAGGGCATATTTTGATAGAAATAGTAGTTTGTGAAACTAGTGTGGATATGATGGCCATATCGCACGAGGACGAAGTTTGAGCACGACGCTGTAGGCGGAGTGCTCAATCGTTCAAGTGCGTTATGGACAATCCACACGTGTTGAACAGCATATTTTTTCTACGACCCACTTAAGAAAACATCTAGAAAAAGAAAATTCCTATAAACTGTAATATAACTTCAAATTGAAAATTTAACAATTCAATTTTATGTTTCTACTAATTGTTTTTGTGGTAAACGTACAGTTCTTGAATGTCCAATTTGTATAATGCTACAGTTTCCCTTTTTAAATATACGATGCAGTTATAAGTAGATGTTGCCAGTCGGAATCCCTCATGAAGGGTACCGTACCATTATCTATAATAATGAAAATTCTGCTAAATATTTCAAACGTCTACCTGTTGTCGTTATTGATATCAAGCAGAATAATTATTGAAAAATAAAATTAACAATAAAAAAAAACTTCTTTACGGGGAATCGAACCCGGGCCTACCGCGTGAGAGTCTGGTTTGCATACTACTCGGCAACCGAGGCATATGCAAATTGTTTGTCTATAACGTCAAATGTATTACATAATTTTTGCTTAAAAGGAACTAAAGTTCCTACCGTGTGTCCCGCGACACGTTCTACCTTTTTTTGTTAAGATTTTTCCACACATTGCATCTATGGCACTATCAGGAAGGTGAGTGTTACAAGAAAACCTTTGGTCGAAATGTACCTCTAGGTAGTTTATTTCTTCGACAAATAAAATTACCTTTCCTCTTACCACTATTGGACTCAGACATGGTAGTTTTGTGAAGTTAATAGTGGTTTTTATATTAGGTACATCACATTATTTATTATTCTTTGCTATGTTGCAGTAGAATTGAATACTATTGAGATTTACAAATGATATACTGTTGACATACCTATTTTGTCCCTGTATTATTTTTTTTATTAATTCCGTAACACGCCAATTACAATTTCTGTGATACACCATCATATACATTTCCAAACTTCAGTGGCTCCAGTCTAACTATTTCTGTCTAGACTAGAAGTTGTAAAATTTTCCTTGTATATTATTAAGTAATGCTGAATAGAATACTCCATTTTCTAATTTTAATTCATGTCGTGTCTTCTAGTTCTAAATCACTTTGTTTATTTAAGAGTAATTACTTGATTGCGTTTGGGAAAATTGGGATTCATAAGGACATAATGAAGCAATGTAAATTGGAAGTATGCATGATAATAGAAGAGTAAGGGACTAACGACACGTGCTGGAATATTGTTTCATATTTGATTTGAGGATTAAAATTATCTGTAATGTAATGCCCAGCTTTGGATTGAATTTGAATGGTTGTTAAATAGGATTAGTTAGTAGAAGTTGGTTCAAACTAGATTATTTTTATGGTTAAAAACGCTGCAGTTTCAAAGCTTTGCAGTAGCTTAGCTCAAAATATCTTTATTTGATTTTGTTTCGCTACGGATTAGAGTACATTGGCTAGAAGTCCTTTCCCCCTAGAGAACAGCAGAAGAAGGAAGAGAAACATAAGAATTGAAATTGAAAGTTATTTTTGCGAAAACGGAGTTTTTATACATTTTCACTTTCACAGCACACGCTCTACTAAAATGACAATTATTATATATTATACTATCATGGGAATAGTCATTTTCCTACGATCACATGGGAAGGTGACATATATCGCACTGTCTAGTTCTATGGAAAGTGACCTTTATTCATACGCGTACGGAAAAAAAAATAAAAAAGCTGTTGAATGATTTTTTATTAAGATTGACCATACTGGCAAGCTGTCAAATATATAACTTTTAATTAGATTTGCCTATGTAATATCTAAATTTGAAGCGATCTATTTGAAAAACGAAATTTTTGTCATTTTCCTGATTAAAAAAAATTTTGAACGTGGTCGAGGATCGAACCCGCGTTATACTCTTCGTCAGAAGTCCGATGTACCAACTAAACCAAATTACCTGTTATAATAGTAGGAAAATGTAATCGTCTTGAGAGGTATTCATGATAAGTATGTATGAAGTATGATGAACAATAATAATTTCAATTTCTATAATTATCCAACCAATTAATAATTGTAATAACCTACCTATATTATATAGTTAAACTACATGAATTTTTGTCACTATTGATAGTTATTGTTAATTTTGAAATCAATTATGTTGACTTTAATTGTAACATTTTGTGTATTAATATGTCAGAATTAAGAATCCCTCAACATATCTCCTTGTTCGCGGCTTACTATATGTTTATCCATGATTGTTTCTTGAACAAATAGTAGGGTGCCTTGTGACGTTTTTCAAATATTATATGCTACGTCTATGCTTGGTCAATGTTTTAAATTTTTTCTCATCACATCAAAAATACATTACAACGAATTTGGTAGGAACAATAGGAAAATTTATTGCTTACTTAAACTCACATAGAATTAAGTACATAATAAAAATTTATTATCCATGAGCAGTGTACTCGTTAGACATAATTGATGAAGTATTTTTTAGTTCCAGTGTTACAAATTTGAAGCAGTTTGCATGGATAATATTCGTTTATCAAATGTTTGATATGCATCTTATAGTGAAACGTATTGATTCAGCACCCTACAGGTACTTGATTTAGTCCAAAGTGTACCATGTGTTCAAATAACTCGAGTCCATGTAATAACCTTTTTGGTGTGCGTCATCGTTTGTTAATATTAAAATGCTGATGTTTTTACGTGTATCTCGGCATATTTTTGTATTATTTAAATATACAGGGTGTCCCACGAGGTTTTGGCCAGTATATATATCTCGAGAACTATTTGAACTACAATATTGAAATTTGGAAGTTTAAATCGTACGTAGTATTACATATTTTAAGCAACCAGCTACTTTGCTACAATGTCACGTTTCGAGTCACGTGGTATAATTTTTAGAAATTTTAATGAGACAAGCTGTATATTGTTCCACTACTCTAAAGGCCTCTCTTATACTAATTCGGCTATAAATACCCAAAACCCGGATATACGTCACAAACGATGACGCATACCAAAAAGGCTATTGAATGTACTATATACTAAGATACGCACGACCCTGACAAGTACGAACGGTCAATAATAGCGCCCGAGGCGTCGCGTCGTTGCGATTGAAATATTTTAAAAATTGTTTCATAGTCTCCAGGTTTACCAGTTTTTAAAATTCCTGCCGTATTTCCTTAAAAACCCAAGCATGTCCAGGTAAATCTGGATGTATGGTCACCCTAACCCGGCACAATATGGTCGACCTGTCAAAGTCAGTTGTTTTGGAATGGACTATAATGACCTTAGCTTGACGTGTTAATTTGTTGAAATACGTAGATAACCTCAGATTATATGGATGATTCAATACCAAAACATCATAATTATTATTGAGTATCATTAAACTTGACAAAAATACATTGCCATAATATTTTTTTACAATGATTTGCGATAAAGCTAATAAATTATCATTATTTAAATTCGGACTACATTGTAACAAAACACTTTAAAAACATAGACACTATGTAATACCGAAAATACTTATCTGATAAACTTGTAAACTTTTCGACCTTTAGATACAAGTCAAACGATTTTTTGTATAGGAATGAGGCAATGAGAAATACACACGTTTAAACGTAAAATGAAATTATTTGCTTTTATTATATTCTTTTCATAGTCAAATTTTAAATGAGAGCAGATAATTTTAGATTAAATGTTGGTCTAAATATAGACTAATATTGTTCGTTTAATGTATGTTGACGATTTAGTGATTCTTGCTTATAGCCAAATTGGTTTAAAACGGAAGCTAAAGAAAAATTGTTAGTTCTTCCAAGGTAAGCTTCAATAGCAATGGCTAGGGCTTCTATTATAATAATACACATACATAGATGTAGTTAACAGATTCGAATACCTTGGCATAATTTTCTGTTGTTCAGGTGTTTTAGGGAAGCAGCGGAAAAACCGGGACAACAGGGTTCAGGCAGCGGTTACATCCATGTTATCTATCCAAAAACCTTTTTAATCAATATTTAAACCATAAAGGTTACAATTCTGAATATAAATATTTGATATTACCGCGATGAAACGTTTTGTAATGAAGTGAAACTTTGCTTAAAGCCAATAAAAAAGGCAGAGAATATTCCCAACTTATAGTTAAGGAGCACCAAATCAAATGGAGGCTGACACAAGGACACCTCCATACTAAGAGTTTACTGAATAAGTTAGACAAGGAACTCTCTTCCAGGCTGTTGAAACTGGGTAAAAGAAATTTGAAGACAGTTACTGACCTGGTGAATGGACACTATATCCTGAGGAAGCATCTGAACAGGATGGGCAAAGTTAGTGAACCTATACCTATGCCGAAAATGTGAACTCCACGATGAAATACCTACTCACATACTCTGCTTCTGTGAGAACTTACAGGGACTCAGATGGAAGCTCTTTGGAGTGGAAATAATACACATCACAACTACTGAAGATCCCTCCAGATAAATTGGTGGCCTATATAGAAGATACGAAGCTTCTGAAATGGAAATAGGTAGATAACATGGGTAATGGTACAAAGATTCAGTTCAAATGCCTGGGCTGTTGAGTCCAACCCAAACGTATTAATGAATGAATGTAAATTACCCAACTCAGTTTAGTTATGGAATTTAAATATCCTAGATTATAAAAATATTGATTACAATATTAAACTTTCTAAAACAAAAGGTGAACTTACCAAGAAAATCTTCGAATCAAAATACATGGAAGCCTTTATTCTCCAGTAAGTTTTGACAATACCACGATAAAGAATTGTGCGATAAAGTGAAATGTGGAAAAAGTCGAGTAAATTTTCCCTACTAAGCTGAGCTTTAAAATTCTTTGAATCAAAATATCTACTATATATACATATTTCGTAGTGAGTTGAATAGTTCCTTCCACAGTAGATGTCATCACTAAAAAAAAATCAGCGTTGAGTGCAAATTTTTTATGAGATTGACGCAACCCGATGGTAAGTAACGGACTCTAACGATGAAAGTAGGAGGAAAAGCGCAGGGTGATAAGAAAAATCTATTATTCTACGACTGCTATGAAAAATAGTTCTTTTCCCACAATATACGAAACTACAAAGTGTCACTTTGCCTAAGCCGTGGGAAATATTTTTTCCCACTCCACATATTATTTTTATATGGAGAATCAAATAAAATCGACAAAAACTTAGTATGTTACTGTCATCTTTGAATATCTACTTAGTTGTCACAAAACTGTCAGATTATATTGATTATTTCACTCAATACAAAATACGCGCCTTCGATTGGTTTAAATATGAGGATTGATATCTGAAAACACCATGTTTTCGATATTGTATTTCGGTACCTGATTGGATACATGCAATTTTCCTATCTCTGTGTTTCGCGTTGTCATTAGTTGTTTTATTCGATAATAAAAATCTAGTGACTGACAGAAAATGTCAAATTATTAAAAAAACGTCAGAATAATTGTATCAAGAAATAATCTTGACAAATACAACTCGTGTAATTAATGATTATCGAAACCACACTCGCGCTTACGCGTTCGTGCTGTTTCCAAACAACAATTATTTGTTTCTCAAAATCGAAGAAATTTGTATTTCGATAATCATTAACACACTTGTTGTATTATTATCGAAAGTTTTCAAATTGTAAACACATTGTAAAAGGTAGTTTCAATCGTGCTTTGATGAAAATCCCAATTTCTATTGGAAATATTAGTTTAACAAGACATACAGGGTGGGGCAATCTTCTGACATCGGAGGATTACGTCGTTGTGGTGAGAGATAGAACTTTATTATTTTGTGTGAGATAATACAGTTTTTGAGGGCACATTTTGGAAATACTTTCGATTCTACAGGGTGTTCCAAAACCACGTAGCAGCACAAACTTACATTTTTTTTAATGGGACGTACTATATTTTGTACAAGAATCGAAAAGATCTCACCGAGAGCGTTACAAAAATATAGCACTCTAATATATTATAAGGGTGTTTCACAAAGATATGACCAATTATTAGCAAAAAAGACCTCATCTTTAACACTCTGTAGAACAGTAAATTAAAATAAATCAACAGGTCTTTGTATTCAAATGTCATACAGACATCATTGGCTGTGCTCAGTATTAATAAATTTTTTCATCTGTGGCTTCTTTAATACAGGGTGAAATAAAACGCAAATCAAGCAATATCTCAACATTTTTAAATGAATCACCCTATAAGTCTTTTTACAATTTGTTAGTACAATTAATAAACTTTCAAACGATGAAGTAAACTTAGGGCATTAGTTAATGGAAAATCGTAGATATTTTATGATAATGGTCAAAAACGTAAATAAATAAAATGGTATTAAATTTTTACATGCAACCTCTTGTAAATTTTAACATTTCTAAGGCATAAATTCTAATCGTAATTTTGGATGCATCTACAATATCTAATCAATGAAATAAAATGTTTGCTAATACCATAGGTACCTGGAATTACCAAAAATTTCATATTTATTCATGTTTGAGAATGGGCGAAAAATAATCAAGCCATATTTTTGATTATATCAAGTGGGCTACTATCAGAATAGTATCTACTAATAAATGTCAAAGAAATATTGCTGTAATCTTCGTTTGTGTTTAGGAAGTTGATTCAAAAACAATAGTTAACTTATGGTTCCAACAAGATGGAGCATCTGTATATCAGAAATTTTACCGACAGGTGGATAGGACGTGGTGGACCAATTTCGTGGCCTCCTCGATCTCCAGATCTCACACCGATGGATTTCTTTTTATGGGGATACATCAAGCAACTTGTGTATAAAACGGAACCTACTACCAGAGAAGACGTGAAAGAAAGGATTCGTAACGCATTTTCCACAAAAACTCCAGCTATGTTGGAAAGAGTAAGATCCTCGTTTTTGAAAAGAATTGTATGGAAGTAAATGGTCGCCATTTTGAACACTTAGCATAAACTACTATACTTTTTATAGAATGTCAATGTTCATTTATGTAAATGTGAGTGTTCTTATAATGTTGGTTTTCATAATTGTTATTTTTTCAAAAATAGAAAAAGTTAGAAAATAAATTAGAAGCTTGCATTTTACATAACTAAGATATACTGTTTGTGGTGACTTAAGTAACTATTTCGTAAAGACTACAAACTGCTTTTATATTTATTAGTACTATAACGACATTAGCCTACTTACAGTAAACAAAAATATTTCTTCCAACATAATTCCTTCTTTCCTTCCTCTAATGGTAAGAGTAGAAGTCAAAGATATTTTAGATGCATCCAAAATTACTATTAGAATTTATGCCTTAGAAATGTTAAGATTCACAAGATGTTGCATTTAAAAATTAATTATAGTTGAAATAATACCCTTTTTGGTGTGCGTCATCGATTGTTGATCTCCTTCTATCACATTACGTATAGGAAGAAATGGAAAAAAAGGCAGGTCTGTGATTAATCCTAATCAAAATATCACAATAATGAACCGTTTGAATGTTTTATAAACGTTAACCCTAATTTTTGACTTACAAAAATTTGATTGGTTGATGTTTAGATTACGCGCCAGCGAAACCTATCAATCGAGAGCTTAAAATAGGTACTATGAAGGCGTTATACTTTCGTAGCGGCAATAAGTCTTACGTCTTTTTCTACTGTCACACTGACAGTTCTTAACAGGTCTGTACTTTGTTGTTTACGCTCAATTATTATTTATGAAAAGTGAATATTAATCTTATTGTTTTATTTATATGAATAATACAAAAATATGCATGAATAGACGGAAAAACATCAGTATTTTGAAAGTTCTCAAGTATTTTCAGTTATAAAAAGAAGCTGGTAATTATTAATTGCATAGCCTTTTCGAATTTGGCTAAATACAATACTGATGATCTTATTTATCAAATTTAAGGTTAGCTATATGTCAAAATGGCAAATAAAATAAACGACATGCCGAAAACCCGGATATACGTCACAATCGATGACGCACACCAAGAAGGGTATTATTTTATTTGTGTATGTAAAATACTTGTTTTTGACCATTATCATAAAATATCTACGATTTTCCATTAACTAATGCCCTAAGTTTACTACATCGTTTGAAAGTTTATTAATTGTACTAACAAATTGTAAAAAGACTTATAGGGTGATTCATTTAAAAATTTTGAGATATTGCTTGATTTGCGTTTTATTTCACCCTGTATTGAAGAAGCCACAGATGAAAAAATTAATTAATACTGAGCACAGCCAATGATGTCTGTATGACATTTGAATACAAAGACCTGTTGATTTATTTTAATTTACTGCAGAGTGTTAAAGAGGAGGTCTTTTTTGCTAATAATTGGTCATATCTTTGTGAAACACCCTTATAATATATTAGAGTGCTATATTTTTGTAACGCTCTCGGTGAGATCTTTTCGATTCTTGAACAAAATATAGTACGTTCCATTTAAAAAAATGTAAGTTTGTGCTGCTACAGGGTTTTGGAACACCCTGTAGAATCGAAAGTATTTTCAAAATGTGCCCTCAGAAACTGTATTAGCTCACACAAAACTATAAAGTTCTATCTATCACCACAACGATGTAATCCTCCGATGTCAGAAGATTGCCCCACCCTGTATAAGTACTTATTTATGATATAAATAATATGGATACTGATAGAGTCACGATTTTAATAATACTCCGCCAGAGATATTGGAAAAAGCTGCAAAAGTAACTTTAGATTTGTTGCCGGAAATTTCATGAAAAAGTATAAATTGGCAAACGGAAAATTTGTAGAGTGGCAAAGAAATACAAAATTAAAATCTTTTTCGGAAAGTGTACTTTTGGTATATTTAGAAAAGTCGTCAAAAAAATTAAAGGCGTGAACACTTTGGTCACAGTTTGTGCGTAGATGTAGAAAAAGTATAGTGTGCAAAATGTGGGGAAAGTACTTTTCTCACTCGTTGCACAATATACTATTGTATGTTAGCTCCATCATATATAACAACTTTTGACCATCACCGATAACGCCTGTCAACGCAGATACGTCTATGGTAGTAATAATGGGAATGGAGTAAGGGTGAAGTAGGCAGATTAGTCTGGATTAGATTTGATGAGGTGCCTATTCTACTACGAACTTTTCAGATCTATTGTGGTCCTCTAAATCTAGATTACATTGTCCAGACTTGAGACTGTAAATTCTTGCAACCGTCTTCTCATCGCCAAGTACAAGTAGCCACACATTCGCCAGGTATAGGATATGCTCAGCAGTTTCCTCCTCTAGGTGACTCACTATTCTAAAGATTAATGTGCCACCCACATATTGAAGTAAACAGAAATTATACTGAGAGGCATTCAATTATGGAGGGTAGACCCTCCATACATCCAATAAATGTGTGAATTTGGAATTAGTATAAGTAATATTTGACATTTTGGTAATAAACAATTATGTAGTTGACGTGTTTAATGCCTACTAGTGTTTTTTGTCTTATTTCAAAAAAGTGCAATAGAGGAGTTCAGTCTAAGGTCAGTGTGGCCAACAAAAAGTGGGTTTTTCCGAAAAGAATGGCAGTTAAGGTCTACCCTTCAAAACTTGAGATTTTTGCATGTTTTTCATCATTGCGAACATCTATATTGCTTTATTAAAATTATGAATTATGAATACACCCCCGAAGAGTATATTTTGAAATTTAAAATGACTTCTTAGCCGAATACTCACCATATCGGTGGCCAATAATTTTAGGAACTCTTGGCATGTCCCCATTTCATTTCTGTTTTCAGTCATTAGTTATGTCAGATGTCAGTGGAAAAAGTAATAAGAAAAGAATAGAGATACAACTAACTGGAAATTATACAAAAATCTAATCGAAAATGGACATACACAATTAAACGAATATCAACAAAAATGCATTTGACATAACTGGTGACAGAATAACAGAAATGAAATGGTGACTTGCCAAAAGTTGCTGGAATTATTGGCCACCGATATGTTGAGTATTCAGCTAAAAAGTCATTTTAAATTTCAAGATATACGCTTCGGGGGTGTATTCATAATTTTTTTTTATTGGTGAACCATTTTACCCATTTAAAGCACGCCTCAGCGTGTTTAAATCGAACTTTTTAAAACGCGCGTGTTTTAAAGTTACCGTGGCAACATCAACAACTCGAAAAACGAAGTCTAAATCTATGGTCTAAATCATGTCTAAATGTCAATTTTTTTATTATTGATCTGACAGGAGTAGTTTGTAACGTCAAAACTTTTATTCGAACGATATTTAACAATGTCAAATTTATAAATTAAAATGGAAAGTGCCGTTGGTATTGTTTGAAATATTAATATTTTCATTTTTCAAATCTTAGGAAATGGTATTTAAATTAATACTATTGACATTCACAGAACTCAATAAGGTTCAACTTCCATCAAAATACAAATTAGTTTATGTTTTTCTCATTTCCATGACAACGCAAGGTGTACATCATATACGTCACGAATTCAACCATTTGACATTTAGTTGACGTTTCCATCTATGATTTCCATTTCTTGTTGTTGTAGTAGTTATAGACCAGTATTTATAATTTCAAAGTGCACCAATAAAAAAAAATATCGTAAAGTATTCGTGGATAACTGGTCTTTAAAACACTTGCTCTATTTCGAGCACTCCGGCTTCGCTGTCGTGCTCCAAAAATCGCGCGTGTTTTAAAGACCTTAATATCCACTTATACTTTAATATACTATTAATAAAGCAATATTGATGTTCGCAATGATAAAAAACATGCAATCTTATGTTTTGAAGGGTAGACCTCAACTGTCATTCTTGTAAGAAAAACCACTTTTTGTTGGCCACACTGACCTTAGACTGAACTCCTCTATTGAAATATTTCAAGATATTTTGTATTGGAGTTACACATTGCTATAATTTTCGTAAAAAGAAAAAAATTAGCTTGTTCATGATACGTCACTCGACCTATTCAAAAAACGCTGACGTCAAAACCATTTGAAAGTTGTTCAAAACATTGCACAATAACGACTCATTCATCGTCATAGTTTATGCTTTTCACTTTATCCGTTTCAAAGATACGTGATTTTTCAGCAACATTGTATATTAAATTTTGGTATTTTTGATTTACATTTTATCAAGCAGTTGCGTAATTTTGAATAACGGAAATTTTCTGGGATCGATTTTAAATTACTCATCCAAATTCGATTGTCGTGTTATTATTTTAACTGCTGTTAGTGCAGTTGTCTATAATAATCACATTTAATGAAACGTGCGATTTAACTAATAATAGTTTCAACTTACGATTATCCAGTACAAACAGGAAATAGATGTTATTGAAATCAATTTTGCAATAAAATTTTCCTGCAGGCAAAAGATAGTTGGTAGTATAATGCTTTAAACTCGGCTTTAAATGAGTTTTCATCCGGAAATTTTAAGGTAATGCTGTTACCTCTTCAATTTATTTTTATTGAAAATTGTGAATGTAGAAAGCTTCGAGCAGAAATTCATCTTCATTCGAGAGAAGTATTTTGTATTCTGGTCCACAACTCTATCGATTGCAATAATCCGCGTATCGATAGCGTTAATGTTCATCTAAAGAGGCGAGGCTGAAAAAAGGCGTTTCAAAAAAACAAAATGATAAGTAGAAAACTGAAAATTACAGGAAATTTTTCAGTGGAAAATTGTCGTAACGCCATCCTTATTCAAGATAAAGGGCGTTGAAGAAAAAATAATGTACACGCATTTTTTACGATTTTGCCGAAACTACTAGCAATATATTGTAAGTGGGTGTACACCGTAGTGGAAGTATGTGGAAGTTTGGAGGAACTATGTAGAAGTTTGGAGGAAGTATGTGGAAGTTGTGTGGAAGTATGTGGATGTTTAATACCGACATTGGACGAAATGCAGTGAAAATAACGAATTTAGAATTATTGAATAGGTCATTATACAGGGTGTTAATGAATAGGTGTTAAAACCGAAAGAGCGTGTAGAAAATGCGAAAATTGGCGTAAAATCTCCTGTCGAAATGGGACGTTGGAGTTTTAGTTTTTGAGATACAAAGTGTTAAAGATACCCATACAACAAGTAAAATATCATAAAAATCAAATTCATTAAGTGTTTTCAGAAATTATAAATTTTTGTGCTCGTTTTGGAAGTGTGTTGGATTACAAAAAAATTGCATGGGTTCTTACATTGTCAACTAACTTGAAAACAGTAGGTGTGTTCTTTTTGACTGAGATCCCAGTTAATCTCAGCTCACATCGGTAATGTGCGCGTTCTTTTTGATTTACTCACTTCGAAGTGAGCTGAGATTTTTCCTCTCCCTTCACCGATGCTGAATGTGATGTAAGGGGGTATCAGTTGGACTTAAGTCGGAAATAAAGTGGAGGGGATGAAGAAATATTTGATTTTGTTTACATATAAACACACATAACCTAATTTTCTTGATTGTCTAGCTGTCATATTTTTTCGTTGTGTCAGATAGGGACCAAAAATTTTTTTATCAATTTTATTACTAGTTAATCTTGACAACGGTAGCTGGAACGCTACCGAAACGTCGAAATAAAAAATAAAAAACATTATTGTGGTTTGATTCCCATAAGAATAAGAAAAAAGACTAATTTGCTTTTGTTACAAATTATCAATTGACTAAATAAAAAAGGAATAATTATGGTCACAATAACATTATTAGATGCTAATTCGAATTTATAAATGTTTATATGTCCCTTATTCGCGCGTTTCAATTGAGTAGTTCGTTCTTTTTGGTGCTTACTCACTTCACTTTATCTCAGATCACTTTAACTGAAGTGAGCTGAGATCTCAGTCAAAAAGAACACATCTAATGTGTGGAAGTATGTGGAAGTTTGGTGGAAGTATGGTGGAAGTATGTAGAAGCTTTTTCAAATATGGAAGTAGGTGTACAAGATTTTTGCCGGCAGTTTACCCCTCGGGAACTTTATATGAATATGTTTTGGAAGCTGATACATCCCATGAATTTGTTTTTATATCCTCTCATAAGTTACATGGTTCGTACTACCAAGTGTTATTGGAGAAAAGTTTAGATTGATTAATAAAAATTTGAACGTAAACTTAGACTTTTTATTAGCCTTAGCTGAGTGTTTCGGAAACTCCAGTGCAGCTGTTACACGATAATAATATACAGAAAAGTTTAGGAGAAACTTACGGATTTAAAATAACAGCT
Organism: Galerucella tenella; assembly: GCA_910591685.1. Lineage (NCBI taxonomy): Eukaryota > Metazoa > Arthropoda > Insecta > Coleoptera > Chrysomelidae > Galerucella > Galerucella tenella. Next base: position 92,528 of record CAJUYH010001289.1, on the reverse strand, counting down.
TGTTCAATTGAAACCCATCTTTGGTCAGGTTAGCCTTGGAAACAATTGTAATCATTCAACTGACGTTTTCCAACATTAGTAGTGTATGCAAACGTCACACTGATCTGTTTATTTCGTTTATATTTGACAGCGATTTTAAGTATTGTGACTTTGAAATGGCGTTTGCTGTTAACAATCCGTCCAAATGTGATAATGCTCGGCCTCATGTTGCCAACGTAGTGAAAGAAAATCTGCAACGAAAGAAATGGAGGATATCAGAGCATCCACCCTATAGTCCCGATTTATCGCCTTGCGATTTTCACATCTTTGGGCCACTAAAAAGGCGTTAAAAGGTAACCATTTTCAGTCGGACGCAGAAGTACAAAGCGCTGTGAAAGAATTCTTCCAGCAGCAGCCACAAGAATTCTATAAGCAGGGTATACATCGTTCGGTGAAACAGTGGGATATGTGCCTCAATTGTAGTGGTAGTTATTTGTAACTGTACTTGTCAATACATTTTTCCTGGACCAAAGATGGGTTTCAATTGAACAAGCCTCGTACATTTAGAGCAATTGAACGACGTTGTTGAGAATCTGGGAATGTGAGACCAAAAAAAAAAACTGGTAGGCCAAGAACAACAAGAACCATGAATAAAGAAATTTTTATTTGAAGTATTATTACATTTTTCTGTAATATTGTCGTAGTTAATAAAGCGCGTTACCAATAGATATCGCAGAATAATAATTATTCTAACGCTTTATAAGTGAAGATGACGCTATTGTTACAACTTTTACGCTTCCGTTACTGGAAGACATGTATTGATTGTGATTTTAGTGTCGTCCTCAGTCCGTGATTAAGCTCTTAGAGCTCGCGGGCGGAGCACATATACCTTGTACTGATGAGGCCCAAATATGCCGATACCAGTCTACAAGTTATGTTGTCCCTTCTAATTGCAAACCAGAATGGTTGTGTTCAATCTCTTGTAGATATGCCAACTCCGTTCGACTTTTAAGTGTAATTCAATATCCGTCGGGGCCTATAGCCCGGGAAGTAGTTATTGCTTCTAAGTTGAACGGCCACTGTCTTTAAAAATATTATTCAAAACTTATGAAGCCTTGGAATAATAAAATTATTATACTGCGATTTCTAAAATATTATTTTAAATTTAGTTGATCAATATCCAACAATTTGCGTAAGGAATATGGCAAGACAAACAAATTCGTCTTCTTAAGTATTTGGAGGATACTTAAAGAGCAGCAACTACATCCTTACCATGACAGAGGACTACAAGAGCTCTTGCCAATCAATCATTTTGCGAAATTGTTCAAATTTTCTGGAAATTGGGTATTGAAAAAAATGTGTTCCAAAATATTACATTATATCACCTCATAGAGTGACGAATTTGCTACAATTTTGATGCCCACAATTTTTCTGTGCGATCAAATCTAAGAAACTGTATTTCACGTGCTCTAAACTATGTTTGCAAGCTGCTGCGGGATCAACTAAGAAGTCTAGACAAGGAACACTATCACAACCGTAAGGCTCTTTTGATCTATGTCAGACATAAATTTAAATGACACTTCGAATTTGTGATCCTAAAATAAGAGCTGGCAACAGTTTCCATAGACAGCTTCCTAGCACTTTCTAACGACACGAACACAAAGAACAATCTAGGCAACGTCACAGCGTCAGACTTTCACAGCGCACAAAAGCTGCGCGTACTTATTGTTCTATGGCAAGAGACTCTTCCGATTGTTTTATTGTTCCGTTGTCTAGACTAGTAGTCTATACTACCTACATATACTGCCTAAAAAATCTAATCCAGTTACCCAAATTTTTCCATTTCATATCTTTCCCCGGACTATTCTTGGTAAATACTGAAGGCCATTAAAATGATAAAGTTAGAAATACTGGTGAAAGTGATCCATCAAAATTTGTTACGTCAAAGACACTCGAGAATATTGTGGTTTGATTTTCCAGAAATAATAGAAAATACTTCCTCGAATGTTTGAACATACAAAAAATATTAAGGAATGCCGTCACTAAAATTAAATGATTTATCACCCCGAACATTAAAACTTTGACCTTTTTATGAATGGCCACCTGGGTTGATTGGCAATTGATTATTAAGGTTATTGGTTTTGAAGTTTCTGATTGAACGTAATTATTGGAGCGATAAATAAAATGTTCGATTGATGACCTCTTTACCTTCTAAATATCCACCAACGTTATAATTCATTCATTTGGTGCGAAAAATTTAGCTACCTCCAGGTCTATTCTCAAGCAGTTGCATTTTTTGTCGCGCTCGAGATTGTACAATTTTAATGCTTTCAAATTTAAATATCAACTCTTGTTCTTAGTCCAAAATTACAATTTATTTTCATATTTAATTTGAAACCGTGTGACAAGCAAGAACCTATATATTCATAACTGAAAGGTAACTTGCCACTGCAGAAACAAATAAGTGTTTGTACCTTTTCCATTTCTGTATCTCCTTCGGAATAATAGAAACACACATATTATTATTCAATTTCCAGCCATAGTATGTCGAATTATAAGATTTAATATTTCCAAATCTTGATTGCGACCATTGTCCCACTTGCCATTTCATTCGCATAACATGCTGTAACGATACTGCCTCTACCCGAGGTATTCTGCTACGCAACATTTATTCACAATATGTACGGTCCACAAAAACCTATCTACGACTACCTTTAAAATTAGTCATTTACGAACCAAACAAAATGTGTGAAATCATACATTATACATACGTTAAAAAGCGTGCGTGAATGAAAACGTTTTTTATATGGAACTTCAATTATAACACCCAAAAACGTGCGTAAATGACCAATGCTTTTCAAATGAGGTTTTCATTTCAACACTCTTTTCTAGATACGTAATTATCTAGTTGCCTTGAATTTAGTTGTTTGTTGTATAAACTTGTGCTATCAGTTAATTTGACAGAAGTGTCAGACATAGTGAAATAGCTAATTACCTAACAAGTGCGGAAAATGAATTTTTCCGCACGAGTCTGCGGTTCGTGAAGCAGCCGAGTGCGGAAAAACATTTTCCGCAAGTGTTAGGTACAATAGTTTTTCTACGAGCGTGAGGAAAGTCAACAGAACTAATCAAAAGTTGCGATATTTTTATTTGATTATAAGTGCTTATAGATTATTTAGAAACATATTTTATTAGATTATTGATAAAGTAAACATAAAGTGAAATATTATTAACAATAATAGTTACATGTCAAAATCTAATACCTAATTATTTATATTATAATTTAACTAAAGCATTTCGCAACCGCCATAAAATACCGGCTTATTATTAATTTGATATATTGAGGTGGAAAATTATTTCCACACGGTGCAGGAAAATTAATTTTCCACACTAAGATGTGTGTGGAAAATTCAATTTCCGCCCGCTCGTACAAAAAATATTTTCTATTATAATTCAAATTTTAATTACACTTATTTTAAATGGAACATCCTCGAGAAGAATGCAATTCTTCGGATTGCACACCACCTGAAATTAGAATTCGTTGTGTATATATTTGTTTATAGAAAATTTATTTTTATGTTTTTTAACCCCTTTCGAGCACATTTTTTCATTTTTCTTCATGTGGTCGTAGATAAAGTTTTGTATGACACTTGTGCGTGAAAGTACTCGCTACTCGCTACGTTCGTGCCTTGCATTTTCACAACGAGTGCGAAAAAGTATATAACTTCACGCACTTGTATCATAAAAACTTTTTTAGGGGGGTTTTGAGGCAAATGAATCACACTCAACAATTTTGTAATTAAATGCAAAATGTTGTACAGTTCTGCTTGCTATGACAAGCCATTGCAGGTTTAAGAAAATGCGGTATATTTGAATCAAATGTGTGTACTTTCCTATTTTTCATAATAATTAGGTTCAATTAAGGGGAATCTATCGGCAGCGATTTGAGAAAATATCGAAATATTTTTGGCAAAGAATTTTGAGGTAATGGATGTATTGAAAATTAAGGAAAAAATATATCATGTAGATTAATGTTGAACTTAGAGTTCTTATCGAATAAAAACTTTGAAATGCTAACCAAATTTTGTTGAAAAAAATACAAATCATGAGTTAATTACACATATTAAGCAAAGTTTGAGCCCTTGTAAAGAATTAAATATGGATTAAATGGAAAAACTAATTGATAAGAAGTCTAATTTGAAGCTTTATGAATACTATATAAAAATCTCAGAATCCTCAAATTACTTATGACCGTACAATTCCTTATTGAAATTCGGTTGCTACCACTAAAATATCGAATAAAAATCCATCGCTCGCTTTCTATCCTATGACTGACATTGTCTCTCTGCTTCGGTAGTCGCGTGCCGTTCCATTGTTGATACAACGCTCGCCGGTCTCGGCGGTCTCCCAGTTCAGTACTGACGAAGCTTATAGAGTAGTACGTGAACCAAAATCCGCTTGGACCGCTTGGCTACCTACATGTTGCGGAGCTTTCATATTTCTAATAAAATTTTCGTTATGTGAACTTAAACGTGAGGACGGACGGAAACAAAAAAATATACAAAGCATAATTGTGCAAGGTCGAATTTGGTAGATGCCCCTTAAATGTAGGTTTTAAGTGAATGTAGGTTAAAAAATTCTTGATAAGTAAGAGGATATAAAATCTCAACATGCAGCAATTAGTAGGCAATTCTATTTGCAGAGCCTGAAACGCGTGAAAACAGTTAACAGACTGTCACAGAAACAGAGGTTGAATTGGGAAGTAAAAATTACCATTTTTCTGGTCGTTAATTTAACTTGCTAGGACAAGTGGTGACAGGATTAAAAAAATATAGCATAAAAATACAAGTTGAGACGAACAATTTTAAACCCGCAAAGTTCAAAAAGCTTTGGTAGATGACCATCAGAAATTTTTACCTGGAAGATAATTTAAAAATGTAGAATAAGAAAACACGTAGTCAATGGCTGAAACTGAGTAAGCTTAAATGTATTAGAAAAGAAAACAAACCTGGAACCTAGAGAAGTAACTTTGTCACAACATGTTCTCTTTTTTGTCACCAAAATGTATGATGACTTTTAGCGTAACATAATTACAAAAATAATTATTTAACAACAATTCTATAATTATTCCATATCTAATCCTCTCATCGACCTTTGCACAGGTCAATGGATATCCGTACTCATCAGTTCAAGATCACTATCACTTCGATATCATCTAAAGAAGAACGTTTTAACATGTCAACTCTGAGTTTTATACTTCAAACATAATATACTTGCTTGTAGCTCGAAAACAGTGCTTCGACAGGAAAATAAATACCCTTCAGTATTGAAGAGGGTTAAATTCGTCGAATAAACTGCTTAAACTTCAAATTTGGTACAGCGGTATAGTGGAAACCCACTATTAACTGGGAAAATTTCGGTGCAAACGTTTTGTGACTTTCCAAGACAATATATCTTCAAGACAGATAGTCCAACTTCCTGATTAATTGTCACTTATGAAATTTGTGTTAGTGTTAAACTCTTCGCGGTCGGAATACTACTGAAAATAATATAATGGAAATGGAAAAATAAGTATATGCTTAGAGACGGCAAAACTAAGAAATCAACAAGCTTCACAATTATTATAAAGAAAGGATGTCTCTTCAACCTATACACTTTGTATCGTGAATATATTGCTTCAAGACCCAAAAATATGAATAGTAGAAGACTATTTATTGCATATCGCAATGCTAGCTCAACATTTAGGAAGCCATAGAACAAAACAGATTGCAGAATATCTGAACTTACAGCATTAATTGAAAACTACAGGACACGGTAGTAGATCTTCAGCATCCATGTTAGTCGAAGGAGATGGGGAGTTGGTGAATATGAAACGACATGGTGGTTGGCGATCCTCGACTGTAGCTGAAGGTTTTATCGAAGAATAGGTAGAAGGGAAAATTGAAACTTCTCGAGAACTGTTAGTCATCCAATAGTACAAACAAGAGTACAAATCTCGGAGTCGATACTTGAAGACATTATAATTCACGAGAATAATGGCCCATCCATCTCAACAACCAATTTTACAAAACTAAAGGAGTGTATATTTATAACAACTTAAATTGTAGTATTTATATTTCTTTCAGCGAAAATTAAAAATCGTATAAGCCGTAGGTTGATATTTGTTCATTTATGTTTGAAAGCGTACACTGGAAAAACCTATTTTTCCCACTACTAGCTGTAGAGTTGATAATAAATGCTTCTTCTAGCCAACGAGAAGTCGTTGATAATTTTCTATAATTAACCTAGGTCAATAACTAGAGTAGTTCAACAAAAACTTGTGCAATTTAATTTTGTATACCGAGGAGGTCTTTAACATATTTGCTGCTTGAAATTACCTACCGGGATAAAATTATTTGATTAAAAAGGTCATTAGTTTAAAATTCGCGCTAAACCAAAAATGACTGATGATATAACAAGTACGTTCAAAATATATCGAGAACTGACAGTGTACCTGTCAGTCAGACGACGGAGTAAACGCTTCTCGTGGTGCGTTTGTGAATTACTTTTAATGTTTGTCTCGAATTTGGCTAGTAGTGGAAAAAATTGTATATACACCATGGTATTGGTGGTATACAATCAAAGACTCTTCTGGGTGACTACAACCTGTTGAGATCAAAAGAATGCATAAGTCAAAGTAAAACTGCGCTAAGAGTTTTGACAGGGATCCTAACGGGACATTATCGCCTGAATGGGCACCTGAAAAAGCTCAAAATAGTGGAGGAAGAAGAATGCAGATTTTGTGGAATGGAAGAAGAAACCTCCATCCACATACTTTCCAACTGCACAGCACTCCAGAATCCTAGAGCACAGCACCTGGGAGATTACTGGATAGAAGAGGAACATTTGCCTAAGTTGAAGCCTGCAGACATCCTAAAATTCCTCCGGGAAATAGGACTAAAGGAACTACTACTTTCTGAGACTCTCCTCAGAAACTGAGTAGAAGTAAGGGGGCACAATAGACCTTTTAGGTCTCAGTGAATGTCACCCCAAAAATCACACATACACACATACATACATGGTATTGAAGACATTTATAAACCTCGCACCTTATTCCTAGGTGCTCTTGGTGCTCGGTCAATAATAATAGTCTTCACCACGTTGGTGTATAATATACTATTCTGGACTCGTAATGAAATATACTAGGTACCAGTAGTTATACTAGGTTTTCTCCTATCAATAATGTCATAATATTATAATACAGGGTGATCATTTGAATTCTGGCACATTTTATGAGCCCATAACTTGAAAACCGATTAAGATATCGAGAGGCGGTTTTGACTGAACTGCTTCAGGAATGAAGAATTATTTTTTACGCTGTTGCCAATTTTGTATTATTTTCCTAGACTACAGGAAAAAACGGACTAAAATGTACGGAATTACTGTAGTCAACGAATTGCAGTCTATCTTTTAAAGATAATCTGCTCCTGAAGAACAACTTAAATTGCTAAAAAACCATAAATTTTTGGAAAGTAGAAGCTTCAGCCTATCCGACGGTACAAAAACATACAGCTTGTTCCATTTGAAATGTCTAAGTTTTTGATCTCCAAAAAGCCCAAGTTTATCCTGGAGTCTAGGGGAAAAATGAAAAATTGGCACCAGCGTGGAAAAATAATTTCTTAATTCCTGAAGCCGTTCAGTCAAAACCGCCTCTCGATATCTTAATCGGTTTCCAAGTTATGGGCTCATAAAATGTGTCGGAATTCAAATGATCACCCTGTATTGTGGACACGGATATAAAAATTAATAAATACGTGTGTCTTGATTGCCATCAAATGCGAGTTTTATATATCTCCCTAATGAAACACTATATTTTTATTCATTTTTTATAAATTATACATTATATATTTTACAAAGTAATTTAAGTTCTACAATATTTGTGGATGGTATTGCTGTTAATATTTATTTGATTGTTTGAGTGGTAATATTTAACGGAATTTTAAATGTTATTCGGCCACATTCATTTGGATTAAGTCATCAACTACTATTGTCGCGAAAATGCGGCGAAAGCAATGTTCATGACATATATAAATTAGCATCTGGAAATTTTCATCATTTTCCAATAATAAAAATGAAGATTTTAGTTTTTTATGTTTAATAAATATACTTAACATAATTTTTTTTCAACAACTCTAATTTCCACTAAATTAAACCGCTTAACCAAACTGATAATTTAGAAAAAAATAAAAAGTTTCGAGTGAAAAAAATTATCAACACTGTGTGCCGAAATAAAGGAGTACATTTTTCAATTGAAAATTTTTTTTTTTTGTTTTTGGTGCGATTTATTTTCTTTTTGCAGGGCTAATAACCTAACATGTCCTTAACATGACTGTAAATTTGGAAGCAAAAATAATGTACAGGGTCGGACGAATAAAAAAAATTATATAACAGTGCATTTGAGCTCGTTGCAAATGAAAACTGTCTTAGCTGAAATTATACTAATATGCTTTTTCGGGAGATAAAATATCCAGAACACTCCAGTGAAAAGGAAATTTTCCGAAATTATCGGATTCGCGAAATACCATTTTATTATTAAATAACATTTTAAGGAATAACACATTCATGAAAACAGTTTAGTAACTTTAAAACTTAGAGAAAAATAGTATGAATGTGGCTACCTAACAGCCCAGAATTAAATCCGGTTGATTATTCAATTTGGGGAATTTTCCGAGGAATTTTCGAACAAAATATGTATGAGGGACAACAATTTGAAATAATCGAGCAGCTCAAAGAAAGAATGCAGTTTGTTTGCAACAATTTTGAACAGGGTGCAATAAATGGGGCTATCAATTTATGGTGCAGACAACTTCAAGAAGCAGTGGCGGCGCCAGCCGCCGCGGGGCCCTGTGCGAGGTGATATTCGGGGGGCCCTTCCCCGGAAAATTTTGAAAATTTAGGTGCTAAATTATACATTTTAAGCCTCTCTAGAGTACTTTTTGTCAGTGTTATATCTCTATATTTCCTAAAAAAAATTGTCTAAAATAAGAACCTATAATTATGCTTTACTTATGGTCATCCACAACACTAGTAAAAGGCTGAATATTTATTTTCAAGTATAAAATTAAAATAACCTCAAATCCTCAGAATAGGGGAAATATTAGAAAAAATCTTCACAGCTTTGTGAAAAATACTGAAGGTTGAAAGCGCCTCCCGGGGCCCTGTGCGATCGCACAGCTCGCACATGCCTGGCGCCGCCACTGTCAAGAAGTGGTAAAAGATAATGGTGGCCACATTCATAATATTTTACTCTAAGTTTTAAAGTTACTAAAGTCTGACCCTGTACATTATTTTTGCTTCCAAATTCACAGTCATGTTGAGGACATGTTAGGTTATTAGCCCTGCAAAAAGAGAATAAATAGCCCAAAAAACAAAAAAATATGTTCAATTAAAAAATGTACTCCTTTATTTCGGCCCACAGTGTATACATCAAAACCAAAAATATAGGACAACAACGCATTGATTAAAAACAAACACTTTTTGTTGAAGCAATGTCCCTTCCTTAACCGGTATAGTGAGATTGTTGCCAAAAAAAGTTGCAAGTGAAAAAACAGTAAACAGCCATAAAGGATGGTTAATTCAAATTACAGTCAAATTGTGATTGGATTCTAAAACAAAATTACATCTACTATTAATTCATAAATTTAAGTAAAAACTAACCTGTCGTAAGTGCGGCATGCCAAATATCACCAAAGAAAAATCCTTATACAAATTCACACCGCGTATTTGATACAAATTGGGAAACAATTGTCCAATAGAAGTCAAATGTGGTATATTGAAAAAAATCAAATATCCCGATATCGTCTTCAATTCCGGAAACACTTTTTTGTCAAAATCACTTTCACTTCCGTACATAATGAAAATTTCCAAATTGCCTGCAATTTCACTACAATTCTTTAATTGGTCCAATTCTTCGACATCACTCCTAAGACTTAAACTGCCACAAATATTACAGTTCGCATAAAAATACGGTAAGGTGAATATAAATATTATGATACGAGACATAATCGCCGGAACCGTGATACGTGAACTTGTCTCATACTCAACATTCGACGTTCGGCGGGAAACTGATTCATATCAACATTCAAGTTTTAGATGCCGGCGAAGGCGCGGCATCCGCCAAAATCAGTATTTGACTCTGCATGCATAGAGTCACAATTTTCTAGATTCCCAATTTTCAAAACAGCGTTGTCAGTTGCGGAAACTTGTATTTTGTCTTATTATTTAATTATGTGATTCTGTATAAACACGCCTATAATTTACCAGTTTTTTTTATAATCACTATTACCTATTTCAATAGTATGTTATGCACCAAGGTGGTCAAGACTATTATTGTTGACCGAGCACCAAAATTATTTAGCGAGGGGATTTGCCTCGAGCGGAATAAGTTGCGAGGCTTATAAATGTCTTCACCACAATGGAAAAATGCCACTAATAGGCAAATTTAATGCCCGTTTGTAATTATCAATGATTTAGTACAAGTTTTAGTCAATTTTTTAGTATCCTAAACTTAGGACACTAAAATATTGGCAAGAAAAAAATGTTTGCAACACACCATGTTTTAGTCACTTATTTAGGTTGTGATTATGCGCACTGAGCAGTATGATTATGTTAGTAACCTGTCATTTTTCAGATTTTAGCAACACTGATAAAATTGATCGTTTTTTTTCAAATAAATGAGTTATTTGTTCAATATTCATTGGTATTAAATAAACATTATTCAAATCAACAGAAATGTATTTGTATAAAATACCTTGAATTATTTGTTTTTTTTTTGTAAATTTATCTGAATTATATATATATTTGAGTCAAATATTGCAGGCTTTAAAGCAAATAAGTAAGAAGCAAACAATCAAAATATTAATGCCAAATAAATATTTATTGGCATCAAAAAATATAAATGACATAATCAAACAAATTTATAGGGTGAAGTTAAATACTTTGCAGTTTCATCGTCAAATAATATAATATTTGGATCCTAAAAATAATTATTTATTATTTGGGCAGTTATCTTTAAATTAAATAATTCTTCCCTGTAAACTATTTAACTGTTACGCGTGCGTAGAGTGTAGACAAGATTCGACAGGGACAGGAGCAGCAAGTAGTTTTTGTGTAGAGAAGAATTATTACAATAATTTGTTGTTAGTGTGTAAGTAAAGTTTTTATGTGCGTTGGTGGATAAGATGGATAATATAAAATTATTGTTAGAAGGTTGGAATCTACCTCATTTGTGATGGGAAGTATTTGAAGGTAAGTGAATTTGTATACCTTTATACATTCTAGGTAGGTTGATGCTCGTTATTTTTTATTTGAATCATCATTCTACCATAAATTAATTTTGGGAAACATGATTATTGCCAATTCTATAATTTAAAAAAAGGAAAGCCGATGGCATGGCTCTTGAATCAAAATGTCGAATACCTACCTAATTGGTATCTTTCTTAGTTTGGTTGATCATTTATTTAAAGCGTAAAAATAATTTGAAACTTGCCATGTTGAGAAATAGGTATACTAATGTCAAGATAAGTTATTTTTCTAAACATCTATCTATAAACAAAGATCCAGACAAAGGTACCTATCATAAAACGAAAGCGGTTAGTTAGCCTCTTAATCGTCATCTTTTTTTCCGTCCCGTACAAATAATTAAATAAATAATTATTTGAAACAAAAGTACAATATCATATTTTGAACATTTCATGTACACAATTAAATACATAAATATTTAATCTAAATCACTTATTAGATTTATTTAAATAGAAATTTATTTAAAATGAAAGTACAATGTCATATTTTCAACATTTCCTGCACAAAATTAAATACATAAATATTTAATCTAAATCACTTGAATTTCATATTGGGTTTATTTAAATAAAAAATGGGTGGCTCACGAGTTTTTGGCCGGCCTATACCTATTTTCAAAACTACGTCGTTGTTACAAAAACCCTGAAACAGGTCGGTTTTTGATTTTAATATACTACATTTTTACCTTAAATTTTTTATTTTTTGTTGCTATATATAACTTTTTGTATTTTAGGTGTTACACAAGAAGCTCAAGACGATTTGGCTCAAAAGAAATGACATTTTTGCTTCCTCGGTACTTAATCTAAAATATGTCAAGAATAAATTTGTTTTTATGGTGTGAACTTTTTTTGATCTCAATATCATTACACTTTTGAAGTTTTGTGTACTACATGCATTTTTATGTAAGTAATGCAGTAATAAAATATATATTTTTTAAATTTCTTCTACTTTACATTTAACCTTGATACACACAAACTATTGAAGAAACTAAATTACACTAGAAATTTACTTGTTAGGTTTACAAAAAAACAGCTTTTAATATAAGTTTTTTTTCAAATATATCGACTAGTGGAAAGTGTTACTTATGCAAGTTACGTTGCTTTTTGTACACACTATAAATACATTTAAAGCAAATACATATTTGCTTAGATCCTTCATTGGGCGATTAGCGTTAAATAAATAATTAGTTAAAAGTAAATAAATATTGATTTGATTTTTACTCTTAAGGGAGTATCATGAAATAAATAATTATTTGATATTTTCTCTTCAGAAAGTATGATCAAATAAATATTTATTTGATTTTGCTCTTTCGAAAGTATGATGAAATAAATATTTATTTGATATTTTCTCTTTAGAAAGTATGATCAAATGAATATTTATTTGATTTTGCTCTCTAGAAAGTATGATGAAATAAATATTTATTTGATATTTATATATTATATATATAATTACAAACGGGCATAAGACAAAAATTGAGAATAATTCACAAACGCACCTCGATAAGTGTTTACCCCGTCGTCTGACTGACAAGTATACTCTGTCAGTTTTCGATATATTATGAACGCACTTATGTCATCAGTCATCTTTGGGTTGAATCCTAAACTAATGGCATTTTTATTCAAATAATTTTTTCTTGATAGGTAATTTCAAGCAGCAAATATGTTATAGACAATCTCCTGAGTATACAAAATTATGTTGCAGAAGTTTTGTTGAACTACTATCCGTGAATTCTCAAAATATTTGAATTTGTCCATTATTGACCTAGGTTAATAATAGAAAAAATTATTGAGCACTAATAGAGAAATTCAACTTCTTAGTTGGCTAGAAGAAGCAATAATTGTCAACTTCACAGCTGGTAGTGGAAAAAATGAAGAGTAAACAGACGTATTATCTGATGCCAACATAAACAATGTCAAAGTTTGTCTATTCATTTTGCTGGAATTGACAGATGTTGCCATGTCGTATTATTTAAAAGTAATGATCAAGTAATTCATTTTTTTGTGTTTTGTGGTTACTCAATATATTAGGTCCTGTATTACTGTTTATATAATATAACACTGTGTCCACTTAAGTTCGCACCATATGAGAAACTTTTTTTTAATCAACTTTAGGAAAAAAACTTATTTATCATAAGTCGCCTGAAAAAAAGTATAAACATCAAACAGCGCTCCTCTCCGAATTTCAGGCGTGACGTCATCGCATATGAAATCTCTCCAGAGAGCGTATACCGCGCAGAACGGTTTTCGGTTAGATGACTACTTAGCTAGTAACAGTATTTTGCTTGCTTATATGCTTATTATTATTTATACGTTTTAGCAAACTCTAAACAGTGTTGTGTTTGTGAAATACGAACGTTTAGAAATAATTTAAACTATCCGACACAATGGACCAGAACCAGAGTAGAAAAAGCTATAATTTTTATTGTGCGGTTCCAGAATGTAAAAGTACTACGATTAAAACATCTAACAAAACATTTATTTCTATTAATAGGGATGCAAAAAAAACGGAAGCAATGGCAGAAAAGCATAAAAAGACTCAAAGCATTAACTGATAAAGCAACATACTTTGTTTGTGTATTTTTGGGATTTCATTTTTCTTCAATCAGAATCGTTATAAATTACCTTATAAAATACGTTGTGAATCCATATTGAGAGGGTTATTTAAAACCACGCGCTTGTATGATTCTAATTTTTTTAAATACGTAGATAATATTGTTCTTATAGCTTGTGGTGTTAATAATGTACAAAATTATTAAATGAAATAATGGATCAGTTCTTCACAAATTAAATGTTATTAAATATTGGTTTTTTCCAAAAAACAGGTAATCTTTTTCAGTAGATCATCAACAAAACTGGCGTATATTATATGTTTCAAAAGAAATTATTTGATTTGATTCAAAGTCCGGATCCACCTACCGAACAATTTAAGTGCAGTGTTCAAAGTTTAATACAGTTTTTAAAGGATTCTGAGCTTCTATACGAAATATAATTATTCTATTGTTCAACTAATATGTACAAAATAATCATTCACTGTTCCACCGCTAATAACCAATATGGTTAATGCGGAAATAAAAAAAAATAAAAAAATAAAAAAATAAAAAATAAAAAGTCCGGATCAGCTGTAACAAATTTCGCTTTTTTACCAATGAGGTGCATGTGCATTTGAATCTGATGTAAACATTTGGAACTAATATGACCTGTTTCATCAAAATAAGTTTTTCTTGATTTTTTCAACATTGGTGATATAATTTCCACTACACATTGATCATAAATAGCATTTGGAGAAGCTCCTTTAATTGGGCAGTCTGCAGTTAAAAAAATTGCAATTTTTTACTGAGTAACCTATATCTCCGTAACTTTGTCCACTAGACCAGGAATAAAATAAAACATCTGGAATCACCCTGTATATCATTTGAGAGAGCATGTATTTATGAAAATATTGACATTTTCAATCATTCTGGCCGGAAAATAGCCAAAAACGATGTGTCACATAGTATAAAATTATTATTTAATAAACTCGTGTTTTTGATTAAAACACTCCATAATCATTAGCAAGTCCACTTCTGGAAGATTTAATAAGTCTGCTTTTTTAAAATTAGGTCCACACATTTTATTTTATTCACACAAATTTTTTTGAGTAATTCAAACTAAATAAATTCCACGCGAGGCACGTTACAGTCAGAAGCGTAATGTTTGTGCACATTAACTTTCATATGCGATGACGTCACAGTCATTTTTTTCGCCCCGCTACGGTATGCTTGTTTAATTGGTTGTATTAGGAGAACGACATATTCTATCGACATGAAATTTTCAGAATCATATTTTCATCCTAAGTACTCTGTTTTACGACAGTTAAAAATGATTTAAAAATTTTAGTAAACGAGCCGATTGATTGTTTTCTTTATTCATTCCATTTTTTCTGGAGGCTTGAGCTCAATATATTTATGTCAATTTGTGTAAGTTGTTTGAAACAATGTCTTAATATATACATATATTTTTCCAAAAATATTTTTTTTGTTATTTATTTATTATTATTTTTTTCATTCTTTTTTTTCTTTCAATACTATTATTTTTATTTTATTTATTTATTTTTTTAATATTCCTAATTTTTTTCATAATTGCTTACAAAATTTCACAATATTAGTTGACTGTTTATTATGTGCTTATATAATACATTATTATAAATAAATAAATAAATGAAGTAAAATACGCAAAATTTTTTGTATCAAGTTCTGTTCATAGTATTTAAAATGTCTTTGAATTGGGCAAATTCTGTACTCCAGACGGTACCTGAGACATGGCCAAGAGCAGTGAGTATTGAGACACCCGGTACTTGAAAAAATATCAACTTCACTCACTTACTCACTCACTCATTATTGAGCTTTCATATAATCAGATTGTCGGTAAAATCTTGTATATAATCAGGGAGAACTTATTTCAATGTCACATAATATGTATTTCATCTGAGGATTCCTCCTCGATATGTAGTCTACCAATATCCTTTCATGTGAAACCTCTCAATATCCATACAAGTAAAGCTGTATTTATTTAGAGTACCGACAACAGTGTACTTTAAAGACTCTGAGACTCTGGTTGTCTAGAATTTTTAAAAACAACTCGTGGTGCGCAATGTCGTTAGTTTTTTGGTATCAAGGAGCAAGATAAAATGTGTGTAAGTAAAACAAAGCCAAGGACGCGTACACCAGACACAGTTATACCATACCGTGTACATAATACGGAGAGCAGTAGTAAATATTTCCAATCAGAGTATAATTGTAACACCGTATCTAAAACAAACTGTTTTAATAAATGAACGCACAAATAAATTTATGTTTACACAAGTTTTATACATAAAGATTCGATATTGATATACTTTATCAAGATACAAGGAGGAATTTATAAATTTTCTTTACTTTACTTCGGTCGTTGTTATTTTTGTTTCTGATTTGACTTTTGAAGTGGGACTTTTCAAAACTTGGTGACGTTATCAAATGTTTTGCTTTTTCATCGAGAGCAAATAAATATTAATAATATTGATATTAATATAGATAGCAATAGCCTAAATATTGTTAGGGAAGTTAAGTATTGGGGTATTATACTAGATTAGTATATTATGCAACGATCATGTAATGGGGGTTATAAATACACAAGCATATTTTATGTTTAATGCGAGTGTATTAATAACCATTACATGAGAATTACATACACAATTTTTTCTAGGAACAAGAACTTTTATTTGACTATTTCACTAGAGTAAATTGATAACTGACAAAATTTGAAGGTTTTGAACTGGCAATTTTTTGTCTTGTCGCGGCAATTTTTTGACGTTTAATATATCAAATCTATGTGTATAAAATTCTATCACTCTGTGATAAAATTCAATATAAAATCTTTCTTAGGGGTTTCTAGGGAAACTAAGTTGTTTATTTATTCATTTAACAGTCTAAAAATTATTAAAACTGTTTCAAAAATTTAAATAAGTATTATTAACATGAATAATACAAGATTTGGAAATGATTCAATAAATGAAATAAAGAGTACAATTAAGCAAAATATACCGCGAAATACAATGAAGACAAAAAAGTCTGCGTGGGAACAGTTTAGAATGTTTCTGGACGCACGTAATTGTACGCTAGAAAAGGATACTTCTGAACAAGTTATAGCAAAAATTCTTGAAGATTATGGTTTTAACATGAAAAAAAAAAGATGGAACTGATGGAAGCTAGTGTGAAAACACTTTGGAATACGACTGCTCAAATGTTTCAGGAAAAATATTTTCTAGTATTTAACATCAAAATTGATCCATTTAAAGATATTACCTATAAATTTGCTAGATTGGCCAGGGATACAAAACGTAAAAAGCTTCAGGCTGAACCTGAAACCAGAAAAAGAAGTTCTAACGCGTTTACCAAAAATGAATTAATGGAAATGGTTATTCTGAAGATAATCCTGATGGGTTACAAAAAAAGTTTTTTCATTTATGTTCGTTCGAATTAGCATGGCGTGGAAATGAAGCTGCTTGTATTAATTACTTTAAAAAAGAATATGATAATAAAGGTAATTTTACTGACAGGGTAGAATATAATCCAATCTTTTCCAAAACGACACAAGGAGGATCAAAAGCTTTATCTGGTAGTAAGTAGCTGGTAAGAAATAATGCTAACAACAATTTGTGTCCCGTTCGTTTATTTTTAAAAATTATTGAAAAAAAGAGAATCCAATCCTTATCTAACAACAACAAGATTATTTTTAACAGTACATCCAAATTGGGAGAAAGGAATATGGTACAAAAATTCACCATTGGAAATTAATACAATTTCAAAGTGGACGAAAATATCGGCAGAATCAATTGGTGTAGACACAAAAGAAATAAAAATAACCAAGCGTTCACATAGAGCTTCTGCAATATCTGCATTAGCAAAAGAAGGAGTTGGTGAAGACGAAGTAATTAAGGTTACAGGACATTCTTCTGCCCATTCTTTGAAACCTTATTTACAATTAAATGAAGAACACCATTTCCAACTTATAGAGAACCTTCGAGAAAATAAAAATAAAGAAAAGTAATCCTCAGTTTCTAACTCAAATTCATCACAGGTTATGATGCAAAACAATCCCCAAAATAATGCTACAACGTACAATTATAATATTTGTACTTTTTACATAAATAAGTAATTTTTTCGTTTAGGTCATACCCGGCTTACTCACAGTTATCTATTTGACAAAGGTCCCGAACCAAAATGTAATTATTGTGACTCAAAACTAACTATCAAGCACCTACTTGTTGAATGTCCCCAACTAACACAACAGCGACAACTGGCACAACTTTCCAACAATGGATTATCTGATGTATTAGGAACCAACTGCAATTTACGTAGCCTGTAGACATTTCTTAAATTAATAAATGTTATGAATTCTTTATAAAATACCAAATGTAAGTATGTATACACACCAAATATCGCTAATTTTTTTTTCATAATGTTATTATTTTTTTGGCTTTGTATAATTGAAGTTTGCAATAAATAAAACGTTTAAGCATATGATTTTTTAGTTTTTCTCTCGTGAAATAGTCATGTCGAATACCACTCAATTAAAAATTTTGTAAGGTAAAATTTTTCTCTTGTATTCAAGTTTGTTGCTTTTAGGTAATTTTGCTCATGACATTTAATCCAAAACCACTCGCCTGACATCGTGGTTTTGTTAAAAATGTCATTTGCAAAATTGCCAAGCAATAAACTTTCATGACAATCGAAAAATTTTGCTCGTGGTATTATATATGAATATAAAATTGCTTTTTTCCCAATTTTTCAAGTGCATTTGGCAAAAATGTTTTAGATTTTTTCCGCTATATTCTTCGGCCTCTCTTTTTAAAAATGCCTGCAATATTTGATATTTGCTAATATCAGTTTCATGTTTAATGCCAAGTCAGGTTTTTAAAACAGTACTCAGAGATGATAGGATTCCAATTTCGTTGAGAGCTCTTCAAAGTTCACTAGAATCACATTTTCAGGAAAGAATGATACTTCTCTTGTTCTTGCTCCAATCCATAAATTGATTTTGCATGTAATAATATATTGGATACACTTTTCGCATTTTCAGCGATTTTATGTGGTGTATATGAAAAATTATCATCGCTCGACGTTTATTTTAAAAAGTGAAAGGTATCTTTTTTTGACTAGCGCGAATCTCGTAGAAACTGTCATAATTGGGTGTGCCTACTTGGTTATGTAAAAAACTATATTTATAAGAAGATAATAAAAAAAGATTAATTCTTTTCTAGAGTCTAAGAAATTTTACCGCCAACATTAAAATAACTGCGTATAGTACCATAATAAATCCCCACTTTGATTATTGTGCGACTGTTTTGTATTTTTTGGACCTAAATAAAATACCAATTTTACAAAAGCTTCAACATAGAGCTATAAGAATAATTCCCCCGATAAGTTAGTGATGTGGTCGAATTTTGCGAATGGGTTATCTGCAAATAGCAAACGAAAGCAGAAACTTAATGCGTATTTCTTAGAAATTGTCTATCAACCATCATTCAGTGAGCTACACGGGTTCATGACCCTGGTCTACTAAAACTGATGACAAAATATTTTTGCCTAACATGTGATATGGAGAAAATTTCTAGTAATATGCATTATGTTTTATACAATAGTTTTCTATACATAGATATAGTTGTTTGGAGAACACTCATCCTAACAAATAAATGAAGACGACAGTAGCGTAACTTAACATGAAACATTTTGAAATAAGCATTTTTTGAGTTTGCGGGGGTCCAGCAAAAACAGAAATCGAATTAATTTGATTATAGATTTCGGAGAAATGGCATTATTAAACAAGTTAAATATTACAAATAGTATAGCACAGTTTGTCTACAAGGTGCGCCAATTAACTTAATGCAGCTATACAGGGTGTGCCAGGAACTCACTTGCCAAACACAAAATACTGATAGTCGATGCGATTTTACGTCCATCTAACCTAATTCTCCTACATCCATAAGTTCCCGACCAGGCTGGTTTCAATACTTCCTATTTTGATATCGCATGAAGAAGCGAGTATTAAAATTCGTCATGTGGGATCTCATAACAATGCAATTTCGAAATATTTCTAAATAACAAACCTTCTTTTGGTCACTTTTATTCACAATAAAATTTACTTGCCATTTCATTGTTGGAATCAGGAATAGTGGCAATTATGACTTCATGCCCTCATTCAACATTGTATATTTTCATTGCATTCTCGTTAGGTCTGTACTTTGTTGTTCACGGTCAATTATTATTTATGAAACTGAATCTTATTGTTATATATTTTTTAATTATACAAAAATATGCCTAGATACTCGAAAAAACCTCAGCATTTTGAAAGTTCTCAGTTCTTGTAGTTCTCAGTAAGAAAAAAAAGCTGCCCAAGTAGCAATTTAAATTCTATAAGGTTTGTATAAACAGCTAAAATATATATCTTATAGGATACTAAAATTCTTATAACGGTCTACAAAACAATTAAATGATCCTTTTACAACTAAAAAGGGCCCATTTTTATACAACTGTTTGTTTGTATAACAGTTCTATCAAAAGTTTATACAACTCTTATATGACTGTTTAATACACATTTATACAACTCTTAATCATTTATAAAGCTACTATAAAATGATTTAATAATGTGTCATCATCACATCTATAAAATGGGATTGAAGCGGCACTATGAAGATCTTACAAAATGGTTGTAAAATGCCATATATTTTTTCATAGTGCTGTTATTTCGAGCACAATGGAAACATTTTGTCGTCTAGCAGTTAATAAAAGCATTTCATTTTTTAGTGAAGAATATCAGAACCAAATTATATTTCAATTTGAACGTGCATCATACATTTCATTTGTAGAAATGGAGAATTATCAAAACGACTTGACTTGACTTGGGTGGACATCGATGGTAAAAATTATAATTTCATTCGGATGGTTTAATAGCACAAATTTTGATGCGCCGCAAATTTTACTGATATATTATAGGTATATATTTGGCAAGAAAATGGAGCGCTTTCATTGTGGTCAATTTTCAAGTAGATACTTAAAAAAATCAATTAAATAGAATATCCTAAAATACTTTTATTTTATGATTTCAATCGTTTATCACTTCATATGGATATTCTTCCACAATATAGCCCTCTAAATAATGATAAAGTCATATTTTTCAATATAGTTCCATGCTTCCATGCTTCCATGCTCATAATGGCGGCGATAGCGGTACAAGAATTGCTTATTTAAACATGGCGATTTATAAAACAACAATTTTATCCCAAAGAAATGCCTTAAGCAATATCTTATTGTAAAATGGAACGGTATACGATAACTGTTTTATAACGAAGAATATTTAGGCACTATACAACTAAAAAGTGTTTTATAATGCAACGCAATTGAATGCTCTACAATATTTATTATACATTATACAGCTTCAATAAGACAAGCTTAAGTAACTATTTTATAATGTTGTAGCTGTTAGTTATATAGTATATTATAGAACTCTTATACAATAGGTATAAAAGTCTTATAAAATGATATTTTTGATATTGTATAAACTTGCTTATAAGGTATTACATCATTTTCAAAGAAATGATCGTATAATGCGTTATAGCATATATTGTAAAAGTCACCATAGAATCATTCAATACAACAATTTTCTTTAAAAAACTAAATTACCGCAACAAAAGGTTTAATAAAAACAATCAGTCCTTAAAACAACGCTGTTCGACTGTTATAGAACAATTCAGTCCTCTTAGAATTCCATTCTGCTAGTTGGGTGGGTAATTATTAGCATTATCGAATTTGGCTGAATACGATCCTGATTATTTTATATATATCCAATTTGAGGTTAGCTGTATTATGTCAACATAGCGAATAAAATAAACGACATAATGGGTGACGTATTCTGCTGTTTTACGTATGTTTTATATTACTTGAATGTTATTTTACACTTAACCTCAAAATTATAATCAATGACATATGTTAAGAATTGTTTTCAAAATATGACAACTGAACTGTCAAAAGTAACAGATAAAATTTATGTCGACCTTAGATAAGAAATACGTTAATGACGTCATAATTCCGTCTCATCCATTTCATGAATGAGAGAGCAAGCTGGACAATGTATGACGTAACGGCAAAGGATGGCTGAAAAAACTCTACCAAGAAAGCTATTTTGTTACTATACATCTTCCTTGTCAAACACATTAGATTTTTTGGGTTTATATCCGTCATTTCTTCTTTTTAATTAAGGAAACTTGAAAAATCTTTGTTTTATTCTATAAAAAGGGTGGACTTAGGCATGGAATATTCACATCATAAGCTTGATGAAGGCTTTAATTTAGCAAACTTTTCGTGACAGTACGCCAGAAGCACGGTGTCTGAAATTGTAGTACCATTTCTTGAAGTATTGATACGTTGCTTCATACCCCTTCCTCGATTTTTCTTGCGATATTTGCTGATTCTTCTATATTATTGAAATCAATAATTCCAATTTCGGTCAATTATTGATTATAAACTGTCAACTTGACGTTGTTGATGCTTATGAAGCTATAAAACCGGTCAAAGCTGTCCCTAACTTTAAGCAAAAAGTACCGAATTTAATTGATAATTTTTTACTGAACATAGTAACCAATCAAATTACTTAATTTCAAGTCATGTGTCAAATTTCATCCAATCACCGCTGTATTACAGCGATAATACCCTACATGTGGTGTTTTCAGTTTGGTGTTTACTTTTTATTAAAAATTAATTAAACGTCAAACTGACAACTGGATTAAAAATGTCGCGAATAATTTGATATGGCATCTAACGATTCAATTAATTTACCAATTGTACTTTTCACAACTGTAAGTTTGAATAAAAATGAATAATATTTGTTTGATTATAACTAATAAATTATTAAACGTCAGATTTACAATCAATTTTTCGATATCTACAGAGTAAAAAATTATCTTATCGAATACTCCTCGGGTCTTGATAAATACTCAAAATTTTGTCGTAGAGAATCCTTCAAGCGTGTTGCTCAAAGATAATAGCCCTCGGCCTTCGGCCTTGGGCTATTATCAAGCAACACGCTTTCAGCATTCTCTATGACAAAATTATCTCGGTATTATCAAGACCCTAGGGGTATTACTACTGATAATAAAACAAGATTGAATTCCGCGGGAAGGAGAAAAAAATTACATCCCCCATAGGTCGTACAAATAACTATTTCACTTCATCTATCTGCTCCCGAATTTTCAACGTTCAGTTCCTGACACCTTGTATTTACGATATATTTCAAATATCCACTTAAAAAAATTCATTTGTACTAATTGCCATCAGGAAAAACTAATAGAAGTTTTACTGATAAAATATTTGCGCCGTACATTTCCATTATACTCTATAATTCTATTTAATTTGAATAAGTTTGTAAAATAGCTTCGCTAATAACGTGTAATTGAACAATTTTGCAATTAACGATTTTTTTAAGCATTTATATTTCCATATACGTATATTATAATTTCACAACGTAGGTACCCAGTGAATTGAGGATATGCATATTGCGAGTATTTGTTATTAATAATTAGTTTCAATAGAGTTTTTTCTCTATTTTATTATACGTTTCTTGATAGCGTAGGTCATTGACACAGATATAGTTTGGAGTGATATAACTACTAGTGTTACGATTATAATCGATGATAGGCAGAGTTAGAGCTTATAGCTCTAACGAGTAGTATCTTCGATAATCAATCGTAGCATGAGTTATAATTGGAGAAAAAAAATAATGCCATGAGATACGGCTGAAAGCATTCAATTTACAAAATAATGTTTTCCATTAATAGCTGTGAAGTTGACAATTATTGCTTCTTCTAGCCAACTGAGTTGAATTTCTCTATTAGTGGTTGATAATTTCGTATTATTAACCTTGGTCAATAATGGACAAATTTAAATATTTTAAGAATTCAGGGATAGTAGTTCAACATAAACGTGTGAAACATAATTTTGTATACACAGGAGATTGTCTTTAACGTATTTGCTGCTTGAAATTACCTATCAAGATAAAATTATTTGAATAAAAATAGTTTCAAATTCGCGCCCAACCAAAATTGACAGATGACATAACGAGTACTTTCATAATATATCGAAAACTGACAGTGTGTCAGTCAGACGACGGAGTAAACGCTTCTCGTGGTGCGTTTGTGAATTATTTTCAATATTTGTCTTGAATTTGGCTGGTAGTAGAAAAAATTGTATACACACCATGGTGTTGAAGCCATTTATAAACCTTGCACCTCATTCCGCTCGGGGCTAAACCACTCGCGAATTAATCTTGGTGCTCGGTCAATAATAATAGTCTTCATCACCTTACACGAAAAATGCAGGTTTGATAAATTGTCTGAGGATTACTGCATTTAGTCTGATGCACAGAAACGGTATTCGAAGTTTTATCGATCACTCTAGAGGCCACCTCGTTCCTCCTCATTTTATTTCTGTTTCTGTTTCCTTATTCCATTTGGGAATAGTTTCAATACCTACAGGAACATTTTTATCCCAATTTCCTGATTTCCAATATAATGATTGGGTGTTTTTAGACTAATCTTATTGAGCATACATTAGGCTCTGCTGTGTTTTGTACTAGCCATTTGCTGTCTCCTTGATTGGTCATGTTAAAAAATAATTATACTTATTCTGTGGATGGAATTTCCTGAATTATCTAGTTCTTTTTGGAAGTTAAATATTTATGCAAATGCGCCACGTCAATGCCTATGTTTCTAACAATAAAAGTAACTGTAAACCAAGTCCATGCCTTTCACTACCGACTTAAACCACTGTCATCACCGTCCTTCTTTTTTAAAATTTCATCCCATATTTCTAATACAGCGTATTTGAGGACAATATATTAGTATTTTAACGTAAACAAATAAACAAATTACAATTCTTGTTACTTTTATTCCCAGCCCACAGATGAATTAACAGAATTATTCGCGAACAAACCAAAATAATCAATTTTGTACCCAGTCTACACTACTATTTTAGTTGAAAGTAACCTGAACTATTTCAGCTGTAAAATAACCATACTATTTCTTTTCGAATTGTTATCGAATTGATGACTACCAACTATGAGTTTTGGTCTTAAATTAATTATGTTGGCATAAATAAAAACGAAATATCTTGGAACGAAGTATAACTTTAAGTCTGTCACAGATTCAACTCGGTGAGTTGAAATTAATTTTAATCTCAACTATATATAGATATAATATGATATAGAAATAGATATTATGTACTTGTAGATATACTAAATGTTACGACTTACTATGGCCTGTCCTTCACTGGTATAAGGGAATGCTTCCTCTTTGTGTCAAGCCCCTTTCTCTCTCGTTTACGTAATCAGTAATCAGTATACCATATCGTTTTACAGTTTCGTTTACATTTATAGTCCTTTCTTGTGGACGCAGAAAGGCTGGGTTAAAGTGCTCTGTCATATGCACGAATTATAGTGGTAACTGTGGTAACTCGCATGCTCCTTCACTAGATAGCGACGATGAAGAAGAAACAGGAACTATTACTGAGCAAACATAATGAGCAAATCGAGAACGAAGAAGATTGCGATGGAACCTGTACTCCTATCGCAGATGATGTAAAAAAAATTCAGGTCTATGACGTTTCTATTGGTACTACAGACAATCAATTTGCAACACCCTATTAAAAAAACGTGTATCTTACTCTACTTGAAGGTGGTGTGCTGGAGCACACTTTGTGAGGCTCGTACCAATTTTCAAAACTCCCGCAAAACTTTCCAGGTGTTTTTCAAACCAAATGACTGTATTATCAGTCCAAAAATACATTGATATAATAAAACATGTAAATTAAAAAAAAGTAACCTTACATTATTATACTGTAGGTATCCGCTGTTAATTTATATGAGTTATTTTCAACAGTATTTTTTTCTGTTACCGAGGGACTATTGTCCATTTAGCCAGTTTTTAACAGTTTGATAAATACTAAAACTAATATAGTATATTGTGTCTCAATGGCAGAAACTGAGCTTTAGCAGCCCAAGACTATTAAATGCATGGCATCGAAGAAATATTTGGCGATGACCAGGAAAAACCTACGTTTAACAGTAGGATTTCTGAGTAACCACTGTCAACTGAGGAAATACTTCCATACTATGGGGCTAGTGGACACATCTCTATGCAGGGTGGGTGAACAGGCATGTCTTAAGCGAGTTTCCGGAGTTATCGTCAATAAGAGAGTGTGTGTTTGGTGAGTCTTGGCCTACAACTGACGATATAAAAGAGATGTCCCAATGGGTCACATGTGGTCTAAGTGCTGTGAGCCTACACTCACCCTCCCTACTTCACAGATACAGGAAGGCTGCTAAAGCCTTTCCTGCATGGGTGACACACAACTGTTTTTCGCCCACCGAATCAACCAAAGAATAGGAAAATTTACCAAACAACTTCGACACGTCATCAAGTGACAGATGGTGAAATCTTCAAAAATTATGTTGTTATGAATTTTCCGCCCTTGGGCTGTTAAAAAAATACTTTCCGTCCTAATACTGGTTACCATATGGTTGGTTTTCCGGTAGGGTAGGCTCAAAAGAGTTTTAACGGTATGATTGAGAAGTACTGCAAGCGCCAAACGTGATGGCGAGCCCGCCCCCATCCGCACAAACGCATTTCCAATGTTACTTCCCATTACAGCTCTTGCAAGACATATGAATGCTCTGTACAGAGGCGTATCATTAGTTGCCCTCCAATTCTGTTGGCGTTTTTGTAACTCCATGGTGAATACGTTGTTAGAGTTGTAATCCATTTGTGAAAAAATAGGAAAATATTTTTTTCATTATTCACAAAACCATCACATCTACGAAGCGTGTTCATGGAAGTGTGTTCAAATTTCTTTACAAATGCATCTCAATATTTTTTTTAAATAAATTGAGACAAACGATTTCGTGTGTCGTAGTTTTTTTATCGTAATTTTTATAAAAAGAGGATTTTGCTTCAAATATTATAAGATGTGATACTTTAACCTTCATAATATTAAGTGTGTTTTATTCCACATTTTCCATGACTCTTAACCGTGACCTCGCACTTTCTCTTACAATTCCATCCGTTTTACCTGTATGGCATTAGCTTCTTTTATTATAAATGTAGTTGCATATGTTGGTGCGTTAATTGGACAATAAAAAACGAATACAATTAACATGTTGAAAATTGTTACGAGCAGTGAATTTAATACATTCATATAATGGCAAATTTATGTTTCCTAAAATAATAAAAATGTTTACTAAAAACTATGAATATTAAAACTTGTGGTATATTTTGTAAGCTTTGAAATGAGTTCATAGAAATTTTATTTATGGGGAAAGGAAAAATTAAATTACAAAGAAGGAGATCCAGATCAATGCAAGGTCCGTTAAAAATTCTTCATACTGATATTAAAAGACCTGAGTAAATTACAACCTCAAACTAGAATAAGTACTGTTGATACCGCTAGAGATTGTCAGTGTATTTTTCATTTGAAAATGGAAAAAAGCTACTCACTTTTATTCAAGAACTTACGTCACCGTACATCAACAATGAATAATAGGTTCAGTCGTCATCAGCGCCTCCATGTCGCGCTTATAAACGCGTGCCGAAAAAAACGTACACTGTTCATACAGGGGTCGCGTGATATATTAGCTTGTCGACGTGAAGGTTTAATGTATGGTTATTTTTACTATGAGATTATCAAATGTAATACCACGAGTGCTTCAAATTTTATCGATAATTTTTCAGAGATACTTCATATAGAGGCAACAAACCATAGGGCGCTTTGTAAGTGGGAATGTCCGTCTAAACTACAGTAAGAGAGAACGAGACAGACGATCAAAGGTTTTTCTGTCTTTGTATATATAACATACACGCTATTAGAAAAAGACAGCATAAACCTCCTACTTTCTATCTCTCTCTTATATGCTGACGGGTTCGAAGCTGGCTTGTTGCCTCTATTTGTAGTATCTCTATGTAATTTTTTCTTTTCCACGAAAACTTGTTTATTTAGCAAAAATATGAAAACAAATCGATTGATAAAAAGTTAGGATGAGTGATTTTATCTAAATTCGGTTTGTTTGAATGTTTTTGCCTCAAATAAACAAGTTTGAGTGATGAAAATAAAAAATTATGTGATAAAGTTGAAGAACTAGTTGTATTTGGAAAGATTATTTTTTTCAACTATAATATTAAATAATGATATTTAATGTTCAATATTTTCTTGGATGATGGCACTGAATCGGTTTGTGTTCATTTTTCAATAAATTTCGAAGCACTTTTAGTTTCATTCATTCAAAGTGAAATTTTGACGTTTCAATGTAAACAAGGTATTATCGATGAGGAAGCAGTTCTATCAACAGTGAAAACACAAGAGCTTTTTTTTTATCGGATAAATTTCTCTTTGCAACGAAACAGTTTTGCCAATCACTAATTTTACGAGAAAAACTGAGATGATAAAATCACGACACCGAAGAGGTAGAGCGATTTTATCTAATGTCAGTTTTTCGAGCAAATTTGGTGATTGGCAAAACTTGAGTTAAAGAGAAATTTATCTGATAAAAGAAAAGCTCGAGTGTTTTTTGGCAAGATAAATTAACGACAGAATATATGGATGAACAACAACAATAATTATCTTATAAGTAACCAAACTTGCGACTCATCGTCATTGTGTAAAAGTGACGTCCGCTTACTAGATATTGAGGAAGAGAAGTTTTTATCCGATTAAAAAGGATGTACCTTTTTTATCGATGTCAAAGTGACAATAACATTTCCAGGTATATGACATTTTAACATCGGAGTTACTTCAAAATAATCAGGTTATACATCGATAACTTGTTGAATAGTTACAAAGAGTGTCAATTTGACCGCGAAGCAGGAGGATTATTCTGTCAGACTTACACGATTTGTAATTATGCAGGAAGTTTGCGGTGTATAGCCGTATTTATTTTGAAGTATGTATTCTATTTGATACGATTATTTGTTGAGTAAATATAAACAATTTATTAATTTAGATACAAATTGGTACAATGGAATTTACAATCCAAATAGACTCATTTTAGATAAACGTCAGAATATTGATGTCGATGTGTTTACTATGGAAATGAGAGTATTGTAAAATTTTTGATTGGTAGAGCTATTCTATGTACATATAATCACTTGTGAAATTTTTGATTGGTAGAGCTACCCTATGTATATTGTATAATCAGGTATTATCAGTAGTAATACCCCTAGGGTCTTGATAATACCAAGATAATTTTGTCATATATAGAGAATGCTGAAAGCGTGTTGCTTGATAATATTATAATATATAATATATTATCTTTGAGCAACACGCTTAAAGGATTCTCTACGACAAAATTTTGAGTATTTATCAAGACCCGAGGAGTATTCGATAAGATAATTTTTTACTTTGTAGATATCAAAAAATTGATTGTTAATCTGACGTTTAATAATTTATTAGTTATAATCAAACAAATATTATTCATTTTTATTTAAAACTACAGTTGTGAAAAGTACAATTAGTAAATTAATTGAATCGTTAGATGCAATACCAAATCTTCGCGACACTTTTAATCCAGTTGTCAGTTTGACGTTTAATTAATTTTCAATAAAAAATAAACACCAAACTGAAAACACCACATGTAGGGTATTATCGATGTAATACAGCAGTGATTGGATGAAATTTGACACATTACTTGAAATTAAGTAATTTGATTGGTTACTATATTCAGTAAAAAATTATCGAAATTATACGAGGTAGCTTAACTAAATTGATCGTTCTGATTGGTTGAAAAGGATACGAAAAAAATAATCAGTATAATACCGAATGATTGGCTAGAATAATGTATTGCTATTGGTTAAAACTACCAAAATGTCAGATTTTGACAAGTGAAAAAAATAATCGAATGAAAAAACTAGAATACTCGATGAGAATAGATTACATAACCGTTCACACAACACATTCGTAGCATTCAGTTTTTTTGAATATTCCTCAATAATATTTGAATTGTTCACAGAATGTTAATACATAAGTTTTAACTGAGTTAACTGTATAAACCCTCACTTCGTGGAATCTACTCATCATATGGTTTTAAATGAAACTAACTGTTTCATTTAAAACCATATGATAAGTTTTAACCTTTATTGAATTATCAACGCTCCGTTTTCTTGCACATTCTGAAAAAAAGTAGCATCGGAGATCAAGTAAGATAAACATTTCGTTGGGAGGAACTTAGATTCTAATCAATTTGGTTGCCATCCAGCAAAATATATTCGAAGTCACGTGTTCTATATCTATATATACCTTGAATCCATGCTTGTATAGTTCTTTTCACGATTTAAAAAACTGACCTGACCTGAGATGGGATAATGACATGCGATAAAGCCATAAAGGTATTAGCCGTGACAGGGTCTATTTATTTTGTTGGCGATTATTACCTAAACACTCTTGACTTTTGGGTAATTCTTATTATAAATACTTTTATTGCAATTTTAATCAAGTATAGTGCGGCTCTGCACGGTAAATCGGAGAAGTTTTATTGTTTTATTCTATCTCAAGCCTAAGTCAAGTCAAGTCAGTTTCTCAGATCTTGAAAAGAACTATACCTACCTCAATCCCAACTAAAAATGTCATGAAAATGTTGTTTGTCATATTCTTTATAACTTAGTTATCTTGCATTTTTTACTTTGGAATATCAGTTTGTATAGCAAAAATCATTTGTGGCTCCAAATGTCCAATATTATTCCTGACATTCGTAGCCATTTGGAAAAAATATTACCTTTCATTAGTTATTATTAACGATCACCTCCTATGGCCGTTTGCACCAATGAAAGCATAAGCTTAGAATAGCTATATGGCAAGTTTAAAATTTAAGGGTCGCTTAGTTAAAGTTCAGTTGCACCAATGGTTTTGCTCTGCTTCTTAGCTAAGTGTTTAATACATTTGTCAACCTTGCTATTTAAGTTTAGTTTTATTTATTTCTCTATGGTTTCTAGTGACTTTTCGTTTTTGTGGTTTGAAATAACGTATTTTTTTTTTCATTTAAATTAACGTGTCTCGACTGCTGAGGTCATTGATACAGTTACAGTATATCATGATTTTTAGGTTAAACAGTTATGACATTCGATACTGCATTTTAGGTAGGACATGTTAGATATGCTTTA
>CAJUYH010001289.1:10971-61405 GCA_910591685.1 Galerucella tenella | reverse complement strand
TTGGTAGCGGGGACATTCCACTAGGAAGTGTTTAACAGTTAGATAAACAGAACATAACTGGCACAGGGGGCGATCTTCTTTTGTCATTAAGTATCCATGGGTATAGCGTGTATATCCAATGCGCAATCTTCTTATAATTATTTTTTCTTTTCTGGAGAGTGTGGAGCCATGGTAATACTTCAGACTAGGTTGTATTTCATGTAGGGCGGAGTGTGAAGTGTCCCAGTACGATTGCCAGGAGTCTCTAAGATGTTTTTTAAACAGAGATTTTAAGTCGTCATGGATTTGTAAAAATGTTTTTTGGGTTTTAGTTGTGGCCAGCTTAGCGGCGTTGTCAGCTGTTTCATTCCCAGTGATTCCAATATGTGATGGGGTCCAAATTATCGTGATCGTGGTGTTTTGAGAGAATAGTGTCTCGTATCTTTCATGGATTTCTTGTATTAGAGGGTGTTTTGAGTTAGCTTTCCTAATTTCTTGGATTGAGGAGAGGGAGTCTGTACAGATAGCGACCTTTTTATTTCTTGAGTTTATTATTTTGAATGCCTGGAGAATTGCAAAAATTTCTGCAGTAAATATGCTACGTGTCTTCAAGAGCGGTTGTATAACGTATTAAAAGCTGTTAAAAATCAATTCTTTGAAATTCAAAGGATTTTATTCTTGTTTTTTGCATAAGAAAATTGTTTATAATGGAAAACACAGTAAAAAATGCTCCAAAGAATCTTCTAGCATTTCTACGAGTTGTAAAACGGCAGTTTTTACGGTTGTACCGTCTTCTTGGAACTCCATTTTCAAGAATATCCAAAATACTTCCAAATCATCCTCCATGAACATCCTTCTTCAAAAATAAAAAATAAACCTTGAAATTGGAACACGGAAAACGGAAATTCAAAAACAGAAAAATCATTGACATATATGTCAATGAAAACACAAGAATGTTAGGTTAGAAATCTCCACTTTGAGGATAAGTGGAGAAAAAGCGAGAGATTTTCTAAGTTTAGCTAGGTACAGCTTAAAATGACCAGTTGTTCATGGTGCAAAACAAAACTTTATCAAAGAGCCACTTAACTTTAAGTCTACTTAAATATCAATTGGTGCAAACGGCCATTAGAACTATGATTGTTGTTGTGCCCATGACATATATTTGCATAGTTATAGTAGAAAAATAAATTCATGTATGTCGCTTTCTTCAGTTAATTAAAAACGATTTTGGTTAGTTAATATTTTATATTTTTATGTGACCACTTGAAGTAGTGGGTCAATATAATTATTCGCTAATGCAGGTTAATAGGTGTTAAGTATTATCAAATAAATTAACTTATATCGTTTATTAACTGATGCCGGTTAGTGAATAATGAGAAATATAAGATTGAATATTCAAAAATACTGTGTCGATAAAGGCAAACCATTTATTTTTCGATATTATCACATACAGATTGCGAAAGATTTTAATCGGTCATACGATGAACATTCTTCCAGCCTCTGGAACTGAATACGCCCATTGCAAGCTGCCCACAAATTATTCTTCTCTCTCTTTCAAGTAGTTTTTCTCATATTATCCTTGTCGTACTTGTGTAAATCGTATGACCGATTAAACTTTTTCGCAATCTGTATATGTTTTATGTTATTTTGAGAATAATGGAGTACAGAGTGTCGCATCATTTGATGTAAATACAATTCATCCATTCTAATAGGAATACAAATTTATATTATTAACTAAAAAATAAACAATATCGCCGACAACTGAGAAATAAAGAAATCTAAGATAAGTATTTTTATAAAATTTAAAATGTCCTCTCCATTATGCAGAATTAGTTATCCAAATGAATGTATTCGAGGGAGAGGTCCCATTAAGTGGCCCCAATTGACAATTTATGACAAATAATAACTCAAACCTGTCGTCATCTTACTGAAGTAGCATTTGCCAACATGGAAATAAAGTTATAGAATCGTTTTCAAAACAAATAAACCATTTTGAACAGTTATTTTGAGAATTTGCCTTTTTTAAGCTCGAAATTGAATAGCAGTTCATTTTGTTTCCAAATTATTTTATTGTCATACCCATTGTTACACTTTGTATAATTATTGTTGTTCCAAAATGCTCTCCAACGAGGTATCGCAAGTGGGGGTTGTCATTCCAATTTATGTAGGTAGTGTTTAGGGGGTTGATTATGTTCATCAACTCTCATCACTTCATAGCTTCCATCTCTACCCCAGAAACTGTGTTAAGATCTGCTCAACATCACTTTTCGCTCACGAGATATAGTCCATTGTTAGTTTTAAAATTGGCACACTGTATAATGTTAATCAACAATAAAATAATTGATAAAGTGAACTTGGGCTAGAGTTTAAAGAAATTTTTTTGGATTCGGATAAAACATTGTAGTCATAATTAAAATCGGAAGATGGCAATAGTTTATTGTAACAATATTTAACAAGATACAAATTTTACATAGAATTTTGTATAAGTGATAGAATAGAAACAATTTTTGTCAATGATATTTTTTTTCCTGTTATTATTAATTACTAATTTCTTATAAACTTCCTTCAGGATCACGCTTGTGTTGGTGTGCTGCCATCTACTGCAGTGATTTCGAAGCCAGGATTGTCGTAATGTTTACTAGCCTTCATTTCGTGTGCACCGGACAGTTCTTTTGGCAATTCCCAATAGGTGGCATCATTATACTCTAAATGTGCAGAAACTTGTTTTGTGAAAGTTAATATAAACCCTGTAATGAAAAAAGTTATTGATTAGTTTGTATTTCAAATTTCAAATAATACTAAACATGAATACAGGATTTTTGGAATGTATCCTCGAAATAATAAATTTTCTCCACGACTAAATAATAACGCACAAATTATTTCTACATATTTAGCTGCATAATGATATAAATTCTTCACACCAGTGAATAATAAAAAGAATTCACTCTTGTTAGCCAATCACATTCTATTATTATCAGAATTCACGCTAAAATGAATTAAAATGAATAAATCAAACCGTCTCTTTAAAACGTCAAATACCTAAGAACGCATATCGTTTCTGACAGCGCGTCGTTTGAAACGTCAAAATAATTATAAAATCATAATTTTACGTATTATAAGAGAAAAAAATGGACAACAGTAGCTATAGTGAATATGCACGCCTCCCGGAATTAATTTCATTTATAAATGTAAGGGTTCCGATTAAAAATATGCTCTATAGCCTAGTGGTGGTTGACTATGGAGCGGACGATCGAGGTTCGATCCTCACTGGAAGTATTTTCTTTTTAGTCGTGGAGAAAGTCTTTTACTTGTGTAGAATGGCTATTATTCACTTGGATGATTCCAAAACTCACTCGCTGCGTTCGCTAGTTTTGGAAACTTCATCCGCGTGAATAATAGCATTCTGCACTCGTTGAAGAATATACTATTATTTATCAAATTTAAGATTAGCCATATGTCAAAGTAGGAAATAAAATAAACGACAATCCGAAAACCCTGATATACGTCACAAACGATCACGCACACCAAGAAGACTATTGAATATACTATATACTTAGATGGCAATATGCGTTTAGAGGGTGAGAAAATGAAGTTACAATACGCCGTTGGAAATTGTGAGGCAGAATTACAAAACTTTATACAATAAATAGGTTAGGGAGTCTCATTTTTCTGGCGATATTTTGTTCTTCTAGGTCTTACCTGAAATTCTGATAATTTATAGAAAAAAATACGTATTCCCGGTGGAATAAAAAGACAATTAGTGACTTAGCTTATTCAAACATTCGATTTACCATATAAATAACTCTGGAAGAAATTTCTTTTGGTTCCAACTCGATATTTCGGCATTAAAAATATTAAAGGAAAATCAGTGAACAGCTTTTGTACGAAATTACATTTTCTGCAAAGACGTTTTCTTGTGAAAACAGTCTCTAATCAACAGTTTTTGTGTTGTAGAGCTGGAAAAGTGATTCGCGTAAAAACTCCCTAAAGTAGTTACGACAGGAATGTATAGGTATAGCACAGAATACACCATCCCAAGAAGAAGCGAGGCTTGTGCTATTTCACAATTCATTTTCTGAGTGCGCATGTCTGACAGTTGCCATTTTAAGCCCGTTATCTGTCAGTGACATGTGATTTTATTGTTTCCCAAAGAATTTTCTTTGTTGTAAGCTTTTTAATTATTTACATGTTTTTTTTGTGTTTTGAACGATAAAATTTGTTTACAAAATTACATTTATTAGTAATGGCGCCAAAAACTTGTGCAATTCGTGGCTGTCATGGATGAATAATTGAAAAACACAACAAAACTTTTATATCTGTGGGGAAAAGTTTACTGTCGCTTTTTTTTTATAACTTCGTTGTCACAGATATCAGTACATTTTCTCTGGGTGTAAAATTTAATTCAGAATCTGGTGAAGTGTAACTTTCAAATATATAAATAATAAAAATTTTATATTCAAGCACCATACTTGCTGTAACTTTTTATCATCATTTACTGAAATTCTTCCTATTGTAAACTGATATTATAAATATATAATCTATTATTATTGTTTTAAGACTCGCCCTACCCTACATATAGTGCTACATAAAAACATACTCACATATAATTTCAATAACAATATAGAGAATCATTTGGTTAAACAATAGCTAATTATTTTCAATAATGGATGGTACTCCAAAAACAGAAGCTAAAACTTATATTTATATATTTTTCACAATATTTGTTGAGCTGTTAAATTAACTTTAACAATTCATAAATTGAGTTTTAACAATTAAAACTTTGTCGAAACAAGTCATAAAAAGAAACAATTATTATTTGAGATTCTTTGGTTTCATTTTTTTGCGAGTAGTTAACATTTAATTTACATTTTTTTAACAATTTTCTCAGTGTAACTTGATCCGTTATCTGTCAACGTCAGTTGCCCCCAAAAAATCAAAGGATTTACGCCGGCTTTCGCTTCTTGTTTGGCTGGTGTATTCTGTGGGTATAGTGACATGCAATAAAGCCATAAAAGTATAAGACGCGACAGGGTCGTATTTACTTTGTTGGCGAAAAAAAAATATTTCCTGAAAATTTTTTTATTTTCCATCAGGTATAGTGTGGCTCTGCACGGTAAATCTGAAAATTTTTATTGGCAAGTCAAGTAAGTTTCTTAGATCGTGAAAGGAACTATACCCATGTGGATGTTTAAAATAATAACATAATCTTCCAGCTCTACGGTTTTAGAAATAACAATGATGTATACTAGATAGAAATTTATGCTATTATAACATTTTTATTTCGCTTCTATGAGAGAATTCTTTTTTTATCGCATCCATTGCAAATAGACTTTTTCTAAATATAGCCCTACGCAATGACCTTCAACTCAGTTTGTATTATTCTTATCAATAATCTCATAATCGGTAAATATATTCCATTCATTGTCATCTGCAGTCACGTAGCTATAGCTTTTACATTGGGAGGAGTTGGGTTTTTTCCATCTGATAGGTTTGGAAGGGGAAAGCTTTATTGAAGGCGTCGCCTAGGGCAAAAAAAATCGAGTGCCACGACCTAAAGCAATTTTTCAAGTTCAGAAATAATGTGAAGTTTCTTTTTTAATTATTTGTTTGACTTGGCTACATTTAATAGTTATTTACGTAACTAGTTATGAAAATAGCGATATTGTTAACAAGCGTAATATTTGCCTAAACGAGCGCTAGCGAGTTCTGCAAAGTACGCGAGTTGAACAATGTGGCTCTCTTCATAGCGTGTTTACGTACAACGTTTTATCCAATTCCGCGCTTTTACAATATTAATTAATGAAATCTTCAATTACAATGGTAATATTAATGTGAATCCAAATGGTGTTAAAAGTACTGTTACTATGAAGTATTTACCCAGAAAATTAACTTACTTTAAATAACTGTACCCTTAATAATGTTTTTTTCAATATTTATAAATCTTAAAATAATATTGAATTAAAATTATGGGGTAATTGTCAGTTTAAATAATGAAATAATTGTCAGTTTTGACAGTACCTACCTAATTAATAAATTATATTTTGAAACTCATGTAGTATCTCTATGTTGAAACCTAAACAGTTACGTAAAGCTTTTACATAACTACTTTTTATATATATGATATATGAAGGTTATGGAAAATGTGACGTTACCTAACGTCAAGGAATGACTTGAAGTGTCACATTTGATAGCGGAATTAGATAATAGATATTTACGTTATTAGTTATGAAAAGAGCGATATTGTTCAACAAGCGTAATATTTGCCAAAACGAGCGCTAGCGAGTTCTGCAAATTACGCGTGTTGAACAATGTCGCTCTCTTCATAACGTGTTTACGTACAACGTTTTATCTAATTCCGCGCTTTCATAATATTCAATAAAATCTTCAATTTCAATGATAATATTGAAGTGGAATCAAATGGTGTTAGAAGTATTGTTACTATGATGTATTCACCCAGAAAATTGACTTACTTTAAATAACTGTGTCCTGAATAATGTTATCAATGTTTATAAATCTCAGAATACTATTGAATTAAAATAATGGGTTAATTGTACAGTTTAAATAATGAAATAATTGTCAGTTTTGACAGTACCTACCTAATTAATAAATTATTCTTTGAAACTCATGTGGTATTTCTATGTTGAAACATAAACAGTTACGTGAAGTTTTTACATAACTACTTTTCATAACTGATATATGAAGGTTATGAAAAATGTGACGTTACCTAACGTCAAGGAGTGACTTAAAGTGTCAGATTTGATAGCGGAATTAGATAATAGTTATTTACGTAATTAGTGGGATATGGACATTATTATCGCACGCATGTGAAGTTTGCACGACGAGGCCGTAGGCTGAGTCGTGTAATCACATAAGTGCGTTAATAATTCCTATCACACGTGTTACGTACAAAATTTTATCTACAACTGTTTATTAGTATTATTAACAGTACCTATAATATAAAATTTAAAAAAAAATTTAAATCCAACGTATTTTTAATAATATTGACTGCAAACATAAGGTACTGTGTATCATATTTTATGACCATAGCAACAAAGACAAACAAGGCTGTGAAAAAAAAATAAATTAGTTATGTCATCAAATTTTCAAAGTTTAATGAACAAAAATCTATAAAAATGAGTTCAAGCGAAGAAAATCTCCTTTCGGAAATTGAAAATGCAGCTTCCAGTGTTATTTTAAATATTTAATTCTGGTATTAATATGTTTCTAGATTCTTATTACCGCACTAGTGCAGTAATGTAATCAAAAACGCACTAGTGCGGTAATATACGTCATTATGACATTAAAAATAGTGTCAAATCGTACCCGTTACATGACAGTTGTAGATAAAAGTATTTTTAAACATCGTTTTTCGTTTTGCCCCCTTTTGCTGAAATGGTTATAACCATGTATATATTTTTTTTAAGGAGCCGTCCCTTCGCCGGCAACACCTCAGCCTCTTGTGCTTATTGTGGATTCTCCTAACATTCTGACTATAGCCTATTCAGCCAATCCGTTCCCTGTATTAGCTCATACAGGTTCTTTACTGGTTGGTTGTAGAAGTCTTCTGGAGTCATTTGGGGTCTTCCATTTAGTTTTTGCCTCCTTTGGTCCAGCGTCTCACAGTTGCATAATATGTGCAGAGCTGTTTCAGTGTCCTTTTTACATTTCCTGCATGTGAGATCTCCGTTATACAGCGTTCAGGTGCTCCTTTGTGAGAAAGTCTCCCGTAAGAAGCCCCGTTATGGTGCTTAGTTTGTTCCTGCTCATTGAGAGCAGTTCTTTTGCTACTTTTTCTTATGGTTCTTTTATAAATTTCTTCCCATGTGTTTGCCTGGGCGTATTCTTCCAGAGTTTTATGTATTGTTCTTTTACCCACCCTTTTAACCATGACCTAGTGGAGCATCTGGGGATGCCCACAGATGGTTCGGGTCTGTTCATCAGTGTTGACGATCCTGCTCTTACAAGTTCGTCAGCTTTTTCATTGCCAGCGATTCCTTTGTGACCTGGGACCCACTCCAGTGTTACACTGTTCCGAGTCGCCAGTCTTCTAAGTTCTTCGCCGCATTCCCATACCAGCTGAGATGTTACCTGTATATTAATTTGGGAGCACCTATTTTAAAAAGTGATAGATGATTGTAAATTGAAGCTTTCATTAAAACAGAAAATCAATCTCTCAAAAGTAAATTTAACCTCTTCAGCTAAATTATTCACAATTGTTGAGGAATCTATTTCTATTGCCACATCCCGATGAATACTCATATTGCAGCAGTATGCTAATAAAAAATTATTGTACCTTTATTGTATTTTCTATGGGGAGGGTTTGAACCCCCAAACCCCTCCCCCTTATATACGTTCCTGGTCATCTGTCTTTTCTTGAATAACATCGTTAATCCTACATAGTTAGCCATGTAATTTTTTGGGATATTTATAGGAATATTCCAAAAAAACTGAAATCGAGAGTTCAACAAGAATTTAAAGAAGGTACAATCTTGTGAAATTCTTTGTGCCTAAGCTGTCATTTATTTCTGTTTTAGTGTAGGGAGAAGTATTCCACAAATAAGTTAATGTTGAGGAGTCTTTATTGTTAATATTAATATTTGTATAATATTATTTAATCAAACTACAAACATAATAATATGTACCAGTATAAAATCCTAAGTGTTAAATTTGAGCATAGTCCGAATGCAGAAGCAGCTACCATGTTTATGAAAAGTAACATCTCATCGTTGCAAATGCCAGGAAGCATGACGAGTGTGTTCGGATTTAGAACAAGTCATATGTTCGTACCTACTTTGACCTAATCTGAGTCAACTTTCAAGCTATAACCTGGCATTTTGTTTTCTTCCGACTTCTGACATAAAATACTTATAACCATAAATTTTGTCATAATAATGTGACATTTGCTGCTACTTTTGCCTTTGTTTGGCATCGTGGACTGCGGCTGCTGGTGATACAACGAGGTAAAGAAAATAGTGATCTTCAGTATTAGAAAGGTCATGGTGTAATAGAGAACAAGGTGTGTTACCGCGCACGACCAATCAAAAAAACTTGCAAAACGCCGTTATATTGAAAAATCAGCTAATCAGAAAATAGCGCGCGAAATCAAACACTTGACAAATAACTGAATTTGAAACGAAAACAAGAGACAAAATCTTTATTCAGCAATAAAGACACTCACTTAATGTTCCAATGTTCAGAGTTCACAATTTATTACAAAAATGAACGATTAAAACAAGTGAGATTTGGTTGTGTAGGTTATAGTTATGACAGTCATTCAAAACATTAAACATATGATGGGCAATATAGCGGTGTTTTGGAAGGTGCGCAGAACATGACGAAAATTCTCTATTACACCCCGAGAAAGGTTATTTATGAGTGTTAGTATAAATTTAAGTTGATATTGAGTTGTACAATAGTGTTATAAAATTTTTTAATATACAGTCTGGTATCAAGTCGGCCATATTCAGAAGACACTTTGGTCGAAGATTCTTTATACTGTTATGTTCTCTCCTCTTTCTTTTGTACCTCGTTGTGGTGATACGATATTTAGACATGCCCTTATCTCTCATTTGCCACGACAACTACATGTCAATTAGTTCAAAAAGTCAGAATACGAACCTTCCGAAACACACTGCCAATCTAGCAACTTTTAGTGGTGATATTCAGGTTTTTTAAAATGCTCGTCCTCGTTTGAAAACGAGGTATACCAAAAGATCAGTATGTATAGTGATCGTAGCAACGATTATTGTGGTCAACTTTCAGTTTTTGTAGTTGAGATACATACGCTTACACTGCTCATTCTATAACTACAGAGGTGTAACTAAGACTTCTATTGGTGCATTCTTAAAATATTTACCCCAGATAATTTTTTACGTAGATGATGGAAAATTAGTAGAGGTGGAGGGTTGAATATTTTCTCTCTGGGTAAACGCCATGAAGAGTTGTCGTCGAAATAATATTGCGTACTCGAATTTTCATCTATTTTTGACATAAAAAATCCTGAAACACAAATTAGCACACAGTTATTTTCCCTTTTATCCTGCAAGTTTATTCTAAGGATTCATGTCAAAGGTATTAGTATAATACCATTATAATGCCATTGGTAGTCAAAGCATCTTTCTATGGGGTTTCTGGTTCTGATTTGAGATTAATTGTATAGATTTTGTGCAGGAGTATAGGGGTTCCTTGAGGTGTCAGAAGATAACGGCTCACACCATATCCACTATCTCCCACCAGTATGCTATCCTCTCCAGAACCATTCATTTCCATACGTGGTCGGTAGGTACTGTCGGTTGACAAGGTCAAAAAAATTGAAAAATAACAATTTTGTGAGGTTACATGTACCGGAATTAGGTTTTAACCCAATTTTGTCAGGTTATAATATGTCATTTCTAAAACTCTAGTTAGCGTTAAGCAGATATTGCACAACGGAAAATAAACAGAGAAAACTGTTCATTGTACAACTCTCCCTAAGAGATTAAAATGAAGTAAAATGATTGAGTACTCAAGAAAGTGGTAGGTATATTATTCCAATGATATTAATAGAGAAAAAGAGGAACCATTGTCTAATATCTCGTTTATGAGGTACACATGAATTGAATGGGAATGGTGATTAAGGATAGGAGGAACTTACTAAAAGTTCCTGTAACAAAATCATACGGTATATAAATTTTTATTTATAAACAAACCAGTTTTTACTGCTAATATTACTATTAAGTGCAGTTACATCTCACAAGGTTTTTTTCATTGCACTTTCATCTCCAATTATTTATGTATTTAATGATAGTAATCACGGTAAATACATGTCTAAGCTTTCACGTAATTATTCAATACAATATGAAATTTGTATGCGTCCAATACCGACCTACAATGTTAATTTAGTTTTATGTATTTAAATGAAATAGTTATTTGTGTATTTTTCCTAAAGTCATGCGTAAAATGACCATATTACTGGATTCTTACTTTACGCTCTGAAGCAAAAAAAGGAATCCTTTTTGCTCGCTCATTTCATCAAATTTAGTGATTTAAACCATCACGACGGAAAACAATAAATTTACGTCAAGTTACCAGATAATACTTTACTATCTACTTTACTAACCATTTAAATAGCCAATTTGATGAGATAAGCGAACGAAATAGATTCCTTTTTCTGCTCGGGATCGTAAAGTAACAATCATCGGCATTTGTCGACCTTACGATTCTATTAAAATATGGTAATTAATCATTTTATGCGCTACTGTAAAAAAAATATATACTGCTATACATGGCATCAAAGAAATTCTGCTATATCTTTACAACGAACATGTTGATGAGCAGAGTGAAGGCTCAGTTCATAAGGCTTTCGATGAGAGTGATGACAGTGTCTGGCGTGGTGAGAATAAGAGAATCAAGATTCAAGACACAAAATGTACCCCGTATAAAGAACCTTTCCCACGAGACACTAGTCGTACACGTGTATCTGATTCAATTCAACACAAATATTTTTTAAATATTTATTGGTCATTTGGAAGCACTTGGAAACGCGTGTCCCGTTTGAACGTACTAATTTAAGTTCATGTATTACGAGCGGTCCGTACACAGACACAGTGTCTTGTAAACTAGAGGGGGAGAGACACTTCTATGCCGTGGCCGGACACGTATTCACGTATTCCTCATCTGTGTATCGTGTGAATGCGTCTATTCAAACTAATGTATTTTTAGCCGCGCGATACTTTTCAGACACTAGCAGCCGGCCACAAAGTGTCTTGTCTGATAGCGCTCCAACAGCCTTATATTCACCTGCAAATGAAGGCAAGTGCAGTTTCTACCAGAAAATCAAAATCTGGTTGGATACCTGTCATCATTTATGTTGAGAATTAGTATGCCCACTAACGTTCGGGACGTTCCTCGCTATAGAGATACAAATACATGAATACTTCCAAAACATCCCAAACTGAAAGTAAGCTGTTGCTAAAAGGCTTGGGTTGAACATTTTTCCGAGAGGCTATCAACAAGACATTCCAGTTTCATCGGAGGAACTTTTTTTAAAAATCTTCCACATTAGCTATCATGAACTGATGTGATAGTAGTGAACCTAGCTGCAGCAATTTCGTTCCAGTGCTTTCTAGGAGTGCATTATTTATTTCTCAATCATTACAAAGCTACAGCAGCAACCACTGAGTCGAGTTAAATCAATGACAACATCGTACCATCCTTTTTCGGAAGACATTCCTGTAATTTTCGGTGCGTGCTCGAAGCTAGAATCTGCGCATTTGCGGCAAATCAGTACAAGGTAACATCCGTCCAGAAGCTCTGAGATATAACTTTTCGAAATACCTAGATTTTGTACCGTACCTTGTTGTGAAGAGTTCACTGAGTTTGTTAAGTTTCAATTTTCCAAGTAAATCACGTTGGCCCACTTTTTGAAAAAGGAAATGTCACTAGAGCAAACTAAATACATTGTGGCAAAAACCATAAAAACCAAGTGTTCAGTACAAAGAATGAATTGCTCTTTCTCAGGGCGTAATTTGTGACATAACATGGACTTGCACCACCAAATTTATCGTGCAATGTTGTGCCGAAGAGTTGATGAGACGCGAGGTGGATAGCCAAAGAATCGTCATCTATTCCGACAGCCAAGCAGCACTTAAGGCGATAAGCTCGTATTGGACAACGTCAAATTTGGTGTGGGAGTGTCGCAAGTCCCTCAACAGACTAGGTAGTCATAATAGTGAGCCTAGCCTGGGTGCCAGGTCACCAAGAAAAGAAAGGCAATCAAAAGGCCGATGAGTAAGCCAAGTAGGGAGCAACGGAGGTCATAATAGGGCGAGAACCTTTCTGTGAAGTGA
Source organism: Galerucella tenella (assembly GCA_910591685.1). Classification (NCBI taxonomy): domain Eukaryota; kingdom Metazoa; phylum Arthropoda; class Insecta; order Coleoptera; family Chrysomelidae; genus Galerucella; species Galerucella tenella. The sequence continues at coordinate 48,599 of CAJUYH010001289.1, read as the reverse complement.
AGAGAGCATCCACAAATGGACTAGGTGTCGCGCTGGTGATACGAAGCCCCATGACAAAGGCACGCTGAATTGTTTCTTAAAAGCCATTCGGCCAAACTGTCAAACGACCTACTATGTCAAAGTCGAGAAACAACGAGGATGATGGTGGAAATGCTGACCGGACATTGTAGGCTGAGGAAACATATGCACACAATTGGCCTAGCAGATGACAGCCTATGCAGGTTCTGCCAGGAAGAATGACGAAACCACGTAGCACATACTATGTGAGTGCGAAGGCTTGAGTGCGGTTTCACTTACTCGGAGAAGAAAAGCCGAGGGCTGAGAGCTTCCCAAGAGAGGCGGTATCCAGGCTAATAAAAAGAAGAAAGCTAGATATCGAGTTCTAAATATAGGGAGGACCACAATAGATCTGCAAAGGTCGCAGTGGGATAGGACAAAAAGCCAATCCAATTCTAATCTAATCCATATCTATTAATTTACGTGGTGGTTTTCACATAATTATAATTCTTACATGTCGCTTTTTGGTCGGATATATACTTAACATCAAGTTTCAACTTTGCGTTGTCTTGATGTTTTCGAATGGAATTTAAAAGTTTTTATCCAGCAATTGAGCTGTGGTATAACCATTAAAAATATCTATACCATAGAAAATGGACTTCTGACTGGCACTGTATGTTAAAACATAAATATTTACTGGATTAATCGGTTAATTTGATTGATAATTAACCTTTATGTATGTAAAGCAAAAAAAAACATATTTAAATGTCCAATATATGTAATTTCTCATTTATTTTATAGCTGTTATTGTTTAATTTAATTCTTAAGTGCATCATGAAATACATTGCTATAGTTATATTATCAATCACTATATTTTTTAGCACTGTGTTTGCAATCCAGTTCTGTGAGTATATGTTTCATTATGTTGCACATGTATTTTAGTGTGGAATGTAAATGTCTAGCAAGCTTTTTCCTTTCCTTTTCATATTTTTCAACATCGTTTCATATTGAGGAAATAAAAAAAAAATTTGAAATTTTTGCCAAAACTTTATTCAAAATTAAAAAATAACGTAAAACCTTATAGTACAGGGAATGAAGCTCAAAAAAAGGTAACACCTCGCAATTTCTTCGTCCAGCATGGATTGACTTGAAATTTTAACAGGAGGTAGGTGATAGCCGAGGGTTCAAAATCTATATCTATATATATATATATTCACAAAAAAAATGTATGGAACATTTTTTGCTTAGAATCACTTTTTCAATCGATTCCTGTGGTTAAAATGTAATAAAAAATTTTCACCCCCGAGATGGGGTGGCATCCACCCCCATGGCTTTAGCGCCCTTCGGTTCGATTTTGATCCTTGGGATATCACCTACCTTCTGTTAAAATTTCAAGTCAATCCATGCTGGACGAAAAAATTGCCAGGTGAAATGCTTTATTCTCTGTACTATTATAGCAAAATAAAGAAATCAATTTAACTGTTATTTAATGCATACTGAAACTAATAGATCACTTTGAAACGTAATTATTAAAAATAGAAGTCATTTTACTTTGTTGGTGATGTACTTCTTGATCTACATTATTGGAAATCAACGGAGCTTCACTTAGTATGGAACTACTTGAAGCTGAAGTAGCGGCTAACGTTGGAGCTTGCATTTCTTCGCACTTTATTCTGTATTTACAACCTACCTCCATGATAATAATGTTGGTGAATAAATAAAAAAACCAATCGTGCAAAAAATAGCGTAAGATATACGTGCCGGATGTTTTCTTCCACCTTTAGGCTATTTAGACTATTATTTTAAATTGAAAAATTTCACTTGAAACATGTTAGGAAGTAAAGCTGCAGTTTTGTGCTTGTTGCAGCTGAATTATTCAATGTATGCAGCTGGTCCAATCCTAAGTTTAAGGACTGTTTGAGGATTTCCATTGAAAATGGAATTAAAAGAATAGGATCTCAAGGTAAGTTCTAATAATGCAAAGTACAAAGCTACAAGAAAAAGTAGTTCGAATGATAAGGGTCTTCATTTTGTTGAGTTAAGTTTTGTATCCCGCGAAACATGACTCATTATCAACATCATTATTCATGCCATCAATTCTGTTGTAAGCTCTGCCTAGTCTTGTTATTTTCTTTACTCTATCCTATCCCCACATGTAACTTCTCACTCCTTCCTTCGGATTTCATTTGCGTCTTTCTCTAAGCAGATGGGAATCTAGCTCTTTTCCTGATAATTCTTGTCAGTTTTCGTCCCAAAATATGCCCTGTCCACTGAAGCCATCATTTTATCACATTTTCTCCTTCAAGCACCTACTCTACTTCTTCATTTTGTGACAAATTTTATATTGGTAAAACTACCAGAAATTTTGAAGCTGGGCTATGATGGCAAAAAACTTGATTCTAATTTAGATACCCAAAAATAAATTCTCTCATAAGACCCCGAGATTATTGAAAACAAGCATTTTGCTTGATGACCAAATATATAAAACTATTCATATTAATTTTTTTTTAATAAATTCATTTGATTTTCTCGAGTTGAATATGAAACAAGTATATTAATGTATTTTTTCAGGAATACCAGCTTTAAACGTTTCTCCCATTGAACCCCTTTTTGTTAAACACATTGTATTCGATTCTGCCAATACTTCAGTGAAATTGGATCTAAAGTTTTCTGACGTTAATGTTTGGGGTTTATCAAATATTACAGTTATACAAGCTGAGTAAGTAACGAAGCAAAGTGTGTTAGTTTCTCAGTTCATTTATATAAGTTATGAAATCAAACAATTTTATTTTGTTAAATCTACATTGTATTTAAACATAAAGTGACGCTTTTCGCTAACACAGTAGCTTTATCAAAAATGGAGGTATAATGAGTAAAAGCCTCATCTATTCAATAATTTATATAATATAATAATACCAACAAGAATAATTCCAATTAAGTAAACTTAAATTTGACGTTTTGTAGTATTTACTTTATAATAATACCGCAGAACTTTTAAGAATACTGAGTAATTTTGTAGCTATGACAGAAAGGAAAATATTTTTTCGTTTGTCAGTAGACATCCCAGAATACTCCAAGTGGGAAAATATACAGTTAAAGGAAATATAATGGTATTATCTGTTTTTGGAGAAGGAAATTCTGTCGTAACACTTGGTGAGTATATTTGGCTGGCAACAGGCTAGAATGGCAGGAGCGGGTAAACATACAACACGGCTCTTTCAACTGCGCATGACTCAAGACTTAGCCAAATTTAGTAGTAACATAACAATATTGAAATAAATATGTAAATATCAGAAATATAAAACTAAAAAAAAACAAAAAAACCTAGGCCCAAACCCGGTTGATCAAAGTGTAACTATGTATAGAAATATCAGAAAATAGGAAATAAAAAACTAAAAAAAACCCAGCACCTAACCGGGTTTCGAACCTACGACCTCTGAGCTGTAAGCTCTATACTCTACCAACTGCGCTAATCAGCTCACATTGAGTCACATGGAATAAAAGGTTAAGGGCTTCTTGGACGCATGCGCACCTCAACTACTAAATTTGACGTAGTGGGTGGAATATGTAGTTTCAACCACGTTTTCACATCTTGAGCAAGTCTTGAGTCATGCGCAGCCCCTATAATGGCTACGTACTGAAATATGAAAGGTTATATTATATCGGGAACTGGCTGGTAAAACAACACCAATTCATTATTTATCGCAAAATAATCATTATTCCAACGCTTTATAAGTTTTGAAAACTATGTTTTAAAGACAGTGACCGTGCAACTAAGAAGAAACAACTACTTTCCGGGCTATAGGCACCAACGGATATTGGATTTCACCTCAAACCTTACCTAACCTAATACCAGTTCAAATGGGGATTGACACAAGGTCATACAAAGAGTTTACTGAACATGCTTTTGAATCTGGGTGAGAGATATTTAATGACAGATACTTCCTAGTTAGTTGTGTTCTGTTTGCTGATGATACCACAACCTTGGTTAAAGATGCGGAGAGCTTGGAAAAAGCTTGCGGTTCAACAGTAATTATTTCAGGTTAAATGAAACAAAAACCGGAATATTCGGCTTGCATTCAGCAAGTTCATTCCAACTTCTGAACCAGTGAAACTGCTTGGAATAACTTTGGATTCAAGGTTTACTTGAGCGTCTCATATGGATTGCTTATTCTCAAAGATCTTATGACAAATATTCGCTTGAAAGCCGATTAGAAATTGTTAAGTCGAAATATTCTACGTGTAGTTTATGACTTTAGGAAGTATCTGCACAAACTGATCAAAATTGGTGAAGTTCTTTTAGAACTCAGTTTTCCTAAAATATTGAAGAGCTAATTAGCCCCACATAGCGGATGGTATGGTAAGTTTCCAGGAGTAGCAAGAAAATTAAAACAGCGTTTAGCCTAGAATTATAATTCAATGTCTGTCGGGTCATATATATGAGAAGTAGATGCTGCTTCTAAGTGCCTCTGTTTTTTGAAAATTATTTTTCAAAAACTTTGTAAGGCGTTATGATTTTATTGAACTATCCAACTCAACGATTGCTCAAAAGTTTCCAAGAGAAACATAACCCTACATTATGCAATAATTCATTGCTATTGCTATTAACTAGTTATTTCAATGATTTTTTTTTTCCAGTTAATGATGTCATTACTTCTACAGTACAAATGGAAAAAGCAAATGGTCTGCAGTGTATTAGAGTTAAGAAATTCGGGATAAAGTTGAAACCAGCCCGTCTGATAGTGGATTTCAAAAATATGTTTAACGGTGAGAAGCTGCTTGAAGACGCAGTTTTGGATACTGTGAATGAAAACTGGGATATTGTTTATGGTGATCTAGAAAACGGTATTAATAAAGCATATAGTAAAATTATGGAGGATGAAGCAATGAAACTTTTTGGAAATTTATGTTTGGATAAACTTTTTATACCTTGATATCAGCATTATATTTATACACTGCAAAAAAATTGGAGTTTTATGAAATTATTGTGTTATTTATTCAACTATATAGAATAAATTTAGGATTCCTGCAAATCAATTGAGAATAAATAATTCGTTATACTCGAGTTTGAATTGTACCCAAAAAAAGACCCGGAAAACTAGGTTTGAGTATCAACCTTGAGGGTCAATTCTATAAGAAGTAGTTAAAAATTAACGGTACGCCGTTAAATTTGACAAAGTTTACGCTATTATAAATGTTTTAATCAATACATAGTCAAGATTACGATCCAAATTTTAACATGTATGGTATCCAATAAAGAGTTTCCCGTTAATACTTTAAAACTTAATATGCATACAGACTAGCAAAAATGGGTTAGAAGATTGTCTTATTTTCAACTGTGCGTTAAAATTTAACATTTGCTTACAGAATTGCACCTTTAGACAGGGTATGCTTTCCTAATCTAAGGTATCAACCCTAAATTGTACTTTTAAACTGCCTTTGAATCATAGTTCAAACATGTGACATGTTTAGCTAACACAGTAGCTTTATCAAACGGCTGAACGTGGGTATAATGAACATTTTTTATTTTATACAGTGCATTAATACGGAATTATAAGGATATTGACAAAAGTACCTATTAGAATAATAATAATAATAATAATAATTTATTGCTTCAAAAACATAAGTTTACAGCAAGGGTGTATGAGTACAAATTGATTAATACGTTATACCTACACTAACAAACAATTTAAAAAGAATAATATTATATAACATAACAAGACATCTTAACAAATAATTACTCATTGATGATAAATGACCTTAATCTTATAATATTCCACACATATTCACAAATTTGCCTGGCTTCAACAAGTGTGATATTTTGTAGAGTTTTGATTAATACCAAACTCTGCAAACAAGAAATATTTTGTTTCATGACGACGTATATTGGACAATCAAAAAGAAGATGCTGTAATGTTTCCTTTTCATTCCGATTACATGCGGAGCATTCAATATCGGGATCTATATGACAAGTAGTTCCATTTAAGGTGAACTTGATTTTGAATGCATTTGCCGTACGCAGCTGAGCTAGTGTGCGGGTGAATTGAATGGGCAATCTTACGAGTAAATACAAACTTGGATTCCTGGAAACAGTGAACAAACTATACAGATATAAATAGGAATACTTAGAAACCAGGGATAAGTCCGATTCATACAATTATGTATAATATATCTCAAGTAATTTTTTTCTATTCCTAATTAATGTATGATAGCTCAAGTTGTTCCACATTTCCAACTGATTTATTTTATTGAAAAATTGTTCCATTTGTACCGCCCAGTTAAACTTGGCATCAGTACTACCGGATGTACGAATTTGTTGTCTAAAGCAAAGAACAGGATATCTAGTATCATCCATAGCCAGAATCTTTAGCTGTCAATTGAGAGATAATTTGAAGATTGTATATTCAAGTCTTACTCTTCCCACCTCTAAACGTACTATGGCGTCAGGTGTATTGATAGAAACAAGGAGAACTCTTTTGATAAACTGTACGTGGACTCTCTCTAGTACATCCAAATACCTGAGACCCCAAACAGGTACTGCGTTGAACATAACACTCAGAGCCAACGTCTCAAACAACTTAATTCTTGCTTTCCTTTATTCGCAGTAACTACTGACCTTTCATGAAATACACCAGAAGATGACATTGTTACACCTAGGTAATTATATTTATTCACAACTTCAATGGGTTGATTGTTGTAGTGGAATTTAAATTTCAATTTTCTAACAACATCAATTTCAGAATGTGCAAGAATAACAATATCATCTGCATATAGTAATGCTAGAATCTCGCTCACATGATCAATATTTACACCCCGAGCTCCACTATCGTAGAAAAATGATTCAATATCAGCAATGAATAAAGAAAATAAAAGTGGACTTAACGGTCCACCCTGTAGAACACCCATTGTTATATTATATCTGGGGCTTTTATTTGAATTGTTGCTTGAGAGTATAATGTAATTATAACGCGAAGTATTTTTGCTGATATTCCAAGCTTAAATAATTTAGTCCATAATAGCTTATGGTCTGTTGAGTCGAATGCTCTCTTAAAATCAACAAAAATAGCAAATAGCTTGCGTTTTTGATGTCTGATATGTAGCTGAGTCACAGACTCAAAGTGTAAATACTATCAATACAGCCACGACCTTCTCGAAAGCCGGATTGGGATTCAGGCAATATTCTTCAGTCATCGATCCAGGAGGACATCCTATTTAGAATAATGCTGGTGAATAATTTGAGTCCACAGTTTGCCAAAGCTAAGCCTCTGTAGTTTTCGGGGTTATTAACTGGACCGCCTTTATGTAACATGGTTAGTAGAATATTAGCCCAACTTTTAGGAATAAGAGAAGTGTCAAATATAGTATTGAATAATGACGTCAAGTATATAACCCAGTTATGTGGCAAGTTCTTGTAAAACTCATAGCAAATGCCATCTGATCCTGAAGACTTGTTATTCCTAGTTTTACTAATTACAGCATATACTTCCTCCTGAGAAATAGTTGTGTCAAGATATGGATGATTAACATCTTGAAAGCTATTCAAGAGAACTAATTTAGGTGGATATAAATTTTCATAAAAACTCTCCCAGCTTTCAACAGATAAAGATTTGGAAGTAAAACTGCCTCTAATCTGCCTAACCGTTTCCCAGAATTCCTTTGTATTACTTATATTTGAGAATTTTCCAATAATATCATTCTCATACCCTCTTTTCTTTAACTTAAGTACCTATTAGAAAATGTTTACATGTAGTTATAGTACAAAAAGTATTATCTTTAAAGGCTCATTACATTCTACGTTATAATAATAATCATAACCAATTAAGCAAGTCCAAGATATTAAGTAAATTGAATAATCAAATGCAAATAGAGCATATGCCGCGCGGCAACGATCTCTCATTTTCCGTATTCCATAGCGTTTTTCACCTAGTTCGCAGAATTTTAAGACGAATCGAAAATATATGTTTTGTTTCTCTACTCTATATCTGTATTCTTTCAAAACCGTTCTCATAATATTTAAAATCGGACTATATATAACGCATCAACGCAAAATATTGCTTCAAAAGATTGCAATTTCAATATCAACAATCGTGATTGTCCCATGGTAACTGCTCTTCGCCCACGTACGTAAAGTGCATCATGAACAAAAATACCAAACAATTTAATTTTTAATATACTAATATACTGATATATGCGAACTAGGAGGAAAAATAATTCTCATTACAATGTATCTATTTTTTTTGTTCGTTTCCTAGAAAAATCAGGTTTTCACTCAAGGTCCAGATAATATAAAAAGCAAGTTGAAATTAGCTTCACATTGATTCACAGACGAAACATGAAGGTGACGGTCGATTTGGTAGTCCTCGCTATAATTTGCTTTTGTGCAGCGGCTAGTGGGTTTGATATTAGTGAGTATATTGTCCAAATACATTTAGATTAACCCTGTACGTTTACGATTACAGCTTAAATATTTTATCATCCAGATCTATAAAATTCTGTTTCAAGAAAAATAGTTTCTTTGAACTATTGAAGATTGAAATATTTATTCAGTTAATTATGCATCTTTTCTACATTTTAAAATTTTCTGCGCTCAATCTTGAATTTTTTGCGGTATTGACCTCTCATGTCTTCTCTCCCTACAGAACAGTTTTTTATTTACTCATATCCTGCCGAATATTTTTAGTTTTTATCAGTTTTTAATTTAAATATCTCCTATCTTTTTTTTCCTGTGGTTTATTTTCAATGTCCTATGAAACATTTCCATTTTTCATGTGATACATTTTTAATTTTTTTGTTAATATTATCAATAGCAGCACAAACTTTTTTTGTCACAGAACAATTTTTTTTGTCTGCAGAAAATTTTTTTCTGTATTCTTCCAGTTTCAAACGGTGTCAAGCTCAAATACTTTTTAATGTAAATTCCGCACCTCTTCTACATTTTTTTCTTTCTTCGCTAGATTTTTCAATTTTTGAATTTTCCCGGGAAGAATATTTAGGTTCATTCATTCATACAGTGTACAGTCACCAGGTCAGTAACTGTCTTCAAATTTCTCTTGCCCAGTTTCAACAGCCTGGACGAGAGTTCCTTGTCTAACTTATTCAGTAGACTCTTAGTATGGAGGTGTCCTTGTGTCAGCCTCCATTTGAATTGGTGTTCCTTAACAGCCAGTTCTCGACTTCCCCTCTTATGTAATCAAGTATTTAGGTTTTCTCCATCATATCGTGTGGTTTATTATGACTTTCATGTAACTCATTTCAAACTTTCTGTAACAAATTTCAAATTTACTGATTCATTATTTTTTTGTTGAAAATTTATTTGGTTACTCCGGCGTATTACTCCGGTATATTTTAACTCACTTTTTCCATGTTGAGCGATAATTTTGTTTTTTGATATTGTGGTGGTGATAAACAGATAACCTAGCAGTGATGTCAAACTAATACCGAATGCTTGGCTGAATCACGCATAGATATTGTTTTTTGATGTATGAAAACAGTAGTATGTACAACTAGTGCGCAAAGCGTCACTTTTCCCACAAACTCAAATCTGGCGAGGGGGAAGAGTGATTTGCGTACAAATTGTACACAATATTCTTTCTACAACCATATTTATTAATGAAAGAGATACAGTATTTATATAGTTATTTTATTTAAACCTTGAACAGAAAGAACTTACAATATAGAAATGGATAGGAAAATCAGTTAAATGTATAATACATTGTAAAATTTATGACTATTGGACATCCGTAATTGTACAAGAGTGCGAGTGACTTGTATGGGTAGTTTAAGTAACAGGTATTGTTCTACTTGGGCAGTAATATTCAAGCTGGTGTATAAGTTCATAAAAGAGCACCGCTGCGCCAAACTAAGATCCATACAGTTCAGTTTATTGTATGAATTTTCAAAAAGAGTCTTTCGATTATTTCTTAGTGACTTTAGAACTAGGTTTTCCCAAATATTCAAACCTCCCGCAAGGTCAAATAGTGTACGCATTTGAGTAGCCCAATTAAAACGTTCTTCGGAATAACTTGCAAGTTGTCGCAAGCGAAAAAAACTAAGCTTTGGAAATCGAGTATTTTCCATTAGGAGAATTTTTTCAACCAATTGATTGCTAACTTGAATATATTATGGGTTAACTTGACCCTACCTGTTTCAAGTCTCACTATACAGTCTGGAGTATTTCTCGGTAGCAACAATACCCGTTTGAAAAAATTCAATTTTCAAGAAGATCTACGTAACGTAATCCCCACACCCCAATACAGCCAAACATGACACTTAGAGCGAGTGATTCAAATAATTTAATTCTAGGTAACCATGTATTGACCTTAGCTTCACACATAATAGGTATAATTACTCCAACAGTTTGATTACCTTTACTAACAGTTGCGACTGCCATTTTGCTAAAAACACAAGAAGAAGTCAGGGAAATACCCAAGTAAACATATTCGTTTGTCATAGGCACCTGTTGATTGTTGAGATAGAAAGAATAATTTGCCTGACGAAATCCTCCCCTAGAAAATTGCATAATTTTAGTTTTGGAAATATTAACTGTTAAACCGTTTAATGAGGTGTACTCTTCCAAAATTTTGAGTTTTTTTGCTACATCTATCTCAGAGTAGGCCAAAATTACATATCTACACCTTGAGCCCCTTTATTAATGAAAAATCTTCCAAGTATGCTAGATACATGGCAAAAAGCAGTGGACTCATAGGCTCTCCTTGTAGTACTCCAGTGGTTACATCAAACGATTTAGAAAAACCATTGTTTCCTTTCACTTTAAATGATGCATTATTATAAGGGGTTTTAATAAATTGCAGTATTTTTGAAGATATACCTAAGTTAATAGTTTTAGCCACAATATATTTTGTTTTAATGATTCGAGAGCTCTTTTGAAATCTACAAAAACTGCAAAAAGTTTCCTTTTCCTGAGTCTAATATGGATATGGATCACAGAAATTAAGGTAAAAACATTGTCAATACAACCTTTACGAAATCCTGCTTGACTCTCAGGTAGAATGTTATGTTCTTCCGCCCATTCAGAAAGTCTATGTTGAATAATATAGGTGAATAATTTTAAACATGAATTTAGTAATGCCAAGCCTCTGTAGTTTTCTGGGTCTTCCATTGGTCCACCTTTATGTAACATTGTAAGTAACGAAACAAACCAACTATCAGAAATAATATTGGTTTCAAAAATATTATTGAACAATGTCGTAAGATAAATTATCCAATTATCAGGAAAGTTTTTGAAGAATTCATAAGGCCAGGTGATTTATTATTTTTGAGCTTGGATAATGTAAATTTCTTCCTTGGTAATTGGTGCATCTAGAAAAGGATGACGAGCATCATAAAAAATAAAATCAGTGTTAATGATTATTCGCGGTTGACACACACTAGAGTAGAAGGCGTTTCATACCTCCATTGATAACGATTTATGCGGTAGCTGTGAACAATTTTGTATTGTTATGACAGGTGTATCTTTTTTGGATAATATCTGGAGGAGTATTTTCAATATCCGAATTGAATTGAACAACTCAAAAGATACATTATTTTGATCTTGGTTCATAATTCCAAAAATAATGCTTAATAGGTTAATGTTTTTATAATTATTATTATTAAATTAAAATAAATAATGAAATACTTTTGCTTTGAATTTAAAAATTTTACACCAATAAGAAATTCACTATTAGGTTGAATTGTCAAAAAAAAGTTGTCAGATCATAGGTAGCTTTGTTTGACATTTCGGTGCGGGAAATTGGCATAGCGTGTACTTTTCGTGTACTTTTCCAATGGTTATCAAAAGAATTGAGAAAAGGCCTGCTTTGCGTATAAAAATTTGTGTAGAAAAGCGTGTTTTGCATAGTGGTTGTAGGAAAAAATTATTACTAGTTCCGTAACGTGACTATGAAGAATGGTGGTTATTAATAAGTCGTGGGTATAATATGTCAAATCTGAATGTTGCTGATATTGTAAATTGGAAAATAATAGTTGTTTGTATGTTACCTTATCAGAATTATGTAAACATTAAGTTTTACATTATAGGCTTTACAACTATATATTGTAGACGGGAAACTACCGTAAGATGGGAATTTGTACTCTGGACACTTGGATCAATTATATTAACAAGGTTATTTTGGGTATTTATAAATTCACTTCGATAATTACCTACCACAATCCATTGTTCAGTATTTTAAATCAATAAAACTGATAATTAAAATCATGATCATAATACAATATTATAATGTCGTCCATATATATACTGTGTTATTTATAAGATGCAGCATAGGGACTCCTGTACAAAACTGTCAAACGCGAGCTAAATGTTTTACCAAATAGCGTTCATGAAATAATTATAGGTTTGGAATGGTCGTTAAAAAATAGGTTCAAATACACTAAAGTTTTCCTAAATTCGGCCTGATTTAATAAAAAAATTAATAATTAGGTTTAAAAAAATCGTACACCATATTCATAACACTTTCGAATACTGAAAACACCACAGATAGAATCGAACCACGATACTTCACGTTTAAGTTTTAAATTTTCCGTGCTTCTACCAGTCTGGCTATTTTCTACGCGGTTGAAAGTATTCGAAATATTTTTCAACGACCTTTTCAAATCTGTTATTATTTTTTATCTACAACTGTCATATAATGGGTACGATCTGACACTATTTTCAATGTTATAATGACGTATATTACCGCACTAGTGCGATAATAGGAATCTAGAAAAATATTAATACCAGAATTGAACATTCAAAATAACACTGGAAGTTGCATTTTCGATTTCCGAAAGATTGTCTTCGCTTGAACTAATTTTTATAGATTTTTGTTCATTCAACCACAGTATATGAACCAACCAGTAGTATATCTCTCATAAATTTCTTTCATAAGTTGCCAGAGCTTTTTATAACCTTGAACGGATCGTTTTACGATTCATTTTACCATAGGCGTAGGTGCATACGTTTTAAAATGACTTGAACGTGTTAAATGTTTTTTCTTAAATATTGTAGAACAGTACACTGATGAGTTAATAAAACAATAGTCTTATACAAAATATTTATTGTTTTTTCCATATTACAATTTTTATTGACAAATTTTAATGTGTAATATAGTCGAACCCTGAAGAAAAGTTTTATTAAATATGTTATTGGAAAATCAACACAAGGATGTACAAACTCTGTTGTTTGACTAATATTTATAAGTGATTCAACAATATTATATTCCGTAGCAACTTTTAAAAGAAGTTTTCTTTGATGATGTTGCATAATCATGTCTGGTTCAAAATGAGCACCACATAAACGATGACTACTATTGTATAGAGTTTCTATTTTTGGCATCAAGTCAGGCCTATCGCATGCTTCGAGCCAAACTTTAGCTTTGAAACAAAAACAACAAATTAAATCAATGCATGAAACTAAGGCTCATAAATGTAATATGAAGATCAAATAATAAAGTATTATACATTTCGTATGAAAATACAAACAGTTTCTCACCTTTCTGAATCCTTTGGAAAACGGTAAAATTTTTCATCGCAATTATAATATATTTATTGTTACATCCACGAACTACACACACTACCCGATTTCTTCTTTTTAATGGTATCCATTGCAAAAAAATGTTTATAAACTATAAAAATAATACCGAAAAGCCTTAAAAATATAAGCTGTAATAAATAATTTTATTCGCAAATTCAACACTTGCACTTTAATTGGATCGCAGCACAGCACTGGCCGCCGGATGGGATACTCATCCGAACGACGTTGTAGGTCACAGAGAGCTCGGTAGTGTGACGTCACGAGATAACATACTGGTTCGTTCATATACTGTGATTCAACCTTGACAATTTGATGACATAAATAATTTATTTTATTCCACAGCTTTGTTCGTCTTTTTTGCTATGGTCACAGAATATGATACACCTTATGTTTGCAGTCGATAATACTGTTAATAATAGGTACTAATAAACAGTTGTAGATGAAATTTATTTTTGTTTCAGGCGATACGTTGAAAGTTTGTCATCGTAGTGATGCTCATTTGGACGAATGTTTGAAAGAGACTATTCAAACTTTCTTAAGAACCGTAGGTACAACAGGTCAGTATCAATTTATTTTTTAACCTGAGAAGAAAATGGTTTTTTTTTTGGAAAATCTATCAATTCCTTTCAAATATCTCACTGTACACATGCTAGAGGGATATTATCTACAATACATCAACCCCCCATGGAAAAATTTATCGTACGCTATGAATAGTTTATAATACGCACATGATATAGATACTGTTGAAAATAAATCTTGTACGCCTATGGTACTGTGAAGGCACAACACGTCACGTTTATATGTCTTTTAGTATTGTTTGGTGGTGATATAGTTGAAATAATACCCTTCTTGGTGTGCGTCATCGATTGTTAATATCTATCTAACACATTACGTAGAAAGAATTGGAAAAACGGCAGGTCTCTGATTGATCATAGTAAAAAAATCACTATAATGAACCATTTAAATGTGTTACAAACGTTAACCCTAATCTTTGACTTACAAAAATATGATTGGTTGATGTTTAGATTACGCACAAGCGCAACCATCAATCGAGAATTTAAAATAATATGAAGGCGTTACTTTCGTAGCGGTAATGTGTCTTACGTCTTTTTCTACTGTCACACTGACAGTTCTCGTCAGGTCTGTACTCTTTTGTTTACGGTCAATTATTATTTATGAAAAGTGAATATTAATCTTATTGTTATATTTATTGAAATAATACAAAAATATGCCTAGATACACGGAAAAACATCAGCATTTTGAAAGTTCTCAAGTATCTTCAGTTAGAAAAAGAAGCTGGTGATTATTAATTTCATAGCCTTTTCAAATTTGGCTAATACAATCCTGATGATTTTATTTATCAAATTTAAGGCTAGCTATATGTCAAAATAGCAAATAAAATAAATGACATGCCGAAAACCCGGATATACGTCACAAACGATGACGCACACCAAGGAGGGTATTATTTCAACTCATATCAAAACAACAGAGTTATGGTTGAAATAATACCCTTTTTGGTGTGCGTCATTGTTTGTGATGTATATCCGGGTTTTCGGCATGTCGTTTATTTTATTCACCATTTTGACATATAGCTAATCTTAAATTTGATAAATAAAATCATCAGGATCGTATTCAGCCAAATTCGGAAAGGCTATGGAATTTATAATCACCAGCTTCTTTTTCTAACTAAAAATACTTGAGACTTTCAAAATACCGATGTTTTTTCGTATATCTATGCATATTTTTGTATAACCATCGGTATAACTTAAATATATATAATATAACAATAAGATTGATATTCACTTTTCATAAATAATAATTAACCGTAAACAACAAAGTACAGACATGACGAGCACTGTCACTGTGACAGTAGGAAAAGACGTCAGACACATTGCCGCTACGAAAGTAACGCCTTCATAGTATTTTGAATGCAAAATTGATAGGTTGAACTTGCGCGTAATCTAAACATCAACCAATCAAATTTTTGTAAGTCAAAGATTAGGGTTAACGTTTGCAATACATTTAGCGGTTAATTACTGTGATATTTTGATTAGGATTAATCACAGACCTGCCTTTTTTCCATTTCTTCCTACGTAATGTGTTAGAAGGACATTAACAATCGATGACGCACACCAAGAAGGGTATTATTTCATCCAAAACTTCAAGCCGAAAAGCATTCTTTAAGTCATAATCGGGTTTCATAATACTAAAAACAAAGTAAAGTCGACTTAAGCAGAAAAGTGAAAAAATATGCTCTTTATGGTAGTGAAGTCTACTTTATAACGGTGCCTAACCTTAAACGACACATGTTAAAACAAATTGACTTAATTACTACAATTGAAACGTAGTTATTTCGAAATTAATCTACTTTGGAATTCAAGTGCCTCACTTTTTTGATCGGGTAGCGATTTTTAAAGTTAATCATCATTTCTTAATACTGCTGAATGCAGTAATCTTGACTCAATAGATTCTACAATCTAAAATATTTTATGCATTTAGCATTTATTTTTGAAATTTATTTCTAGACGTACTTACAATAAAAATGCAAAGTTTACTGTTGTTACGTATAATCTAGGAAGCGCTGACAAACGAATCAATGTTTGACAGTAAAATGTTATTAAGCAGTGGAGAGAAAATAGACACAGTATTAAACAAGCACAAAACCTATTTTCCAATGTAAATTGATGCAATTACATATTTGAAGGCAGGTCCAGCTTTGATTAACTTTTTCGAATAACATTTTTCAAATTTAAAGGTACTTTACTCTTGACTAAAACTTATATTTTTTGACGAACCTCGTATAATACTGAAAGAAATTGATATCTGTTGATTGTATTCAGATTTTAGAACATGCAGAACTTTTTATGAAGAATAACTTTTTTCGTGATAATAAAAATAAACAAGTGTCCCATATGGTGTGAACTTTAGTGGACTCAGTATACAGGGTGTCCCACGACGTTTTGACAGTCCAATTTCTCGAAAACTGTTCCTATGACATGTATGAAATTTGGCAGATATAAACAGTCGGAACTGATGCTTATATTTATTATAAAATGACTTCCGTTTCTCCTGTCATTTCGGGTCACGTGACCCAAACATAATTTTTTTAAATGGGACAACCGGTATAATATTACAATTTTGGATATATCATTCAAAAACAAATTCAAAGATACCACACTTGTCATCATTGTATTGTGCAGTAATGATAATAGGAGCTATTTATTTTTATTAAATTCATTAAAGCAATATTTTGCACTCAAAAATTTAGGTGGCTGTGAAACAATAGTATCAACAACATAGGTTGTCATTCATTATTGTTAGGTGAATTTTATTCAAGAACTGTCATTATTAGTCATATTCTTGTGAAGACACTGTAATAATAAGTAAATAATGCCTCCAATTTTTACATACGATGAATATGTTGACAATACTTATTTATGGAGAATGTGGAAAAAACAAAACTCATGCTCAAAGTTCAATACAAAGAGTATTGAAAAATCACAAATACCATCCTTATAAAATACATTTAAAACTAGGTTTAGTTCCTGCAGATCCGGAAAGGAGAATACATTTTATTGCTGAAGTGCTAGGACACATTAATGATGACCCTTCTTTTTAAGAAAAAATTTGATGGAGTGATGAAAGTAGATTTCATAACAATGGTATTGTTAATCGCCAAAATTGTCATTATTGGTCGCAGGAGAATCCAAAGTGCATGCGCGGTCATTTAGAGAATATCTTAACAACACATTTCCTGAAAAATGGATTGGACGAAATGGTGCAATTCTGTGGCCAACCCGTTCTCCGGATATCACACCCTAAGATTTCTTTCTCAGGGGTTACTTAAAAGATCTAGTTCATGTCACAACCCCGATTGATTTAGATGATTTAAAGGATAAAATAAGACAGGCATGTCGGACCGTAACACCCGCAATGATTACAGCATCACTTACAAGAAATCATTTAACAAGGTTTGAACATTGTGTCAATGTACATGGTCATCAATTTGAACAATTTCTTTAATTACTTGTACTTTTCAATTCCCTATGTTACGGTTCTTAATAAAATAATTTATACAGATGTTCATTTAATTGCCCCTATTATCATCACTGCACAATAAATACATATATATTTTTTTATGAAATAAGTTCAAGACTTGAAAACACCCTATATTTCATTATCACCTTGTATTGTCATGGGTCCTTGACAAGTGTACAAAGTTTGAATTGAATCTGCTCGTTTGAAGCGGGTTTAAATCAAGTTCAAACTTCTAGTATTTAACATAAATATTGAAAAAATATATAAACCTCTGAGAATTTTCTAACTCGCGATCTCCTGTTTACTAGACGGGTGTGTCAACCAACTGAACCAGGCAACAACTAATATATTTTCTCTAGTAGTGGATTAAAGTCGAGTCCAAAGAAGACAGTTACATACAAACACACATACATACAAGTGAAGCTAATATAAGTGTGATAGACAGATACTTTTTCCAGGATGTCCATAACCACAATATAGATAAAACCAATAATTTCCTCTAGGGTAGCAGAATTGGAAGCAAGGAATGAGCTTTGTATATCTGAAACTCTGAAGCAAAAAAATCTTATAATTGCCTCAATCCACATACTTTCCAACTGCACAGCACTCCAGAATCCTAGAGCACAGCACCTGGGAGGTTACTGGATAGGAGAGTGGCATTTACCTGAGTTGAAGCCTGCAGACATCCTCCGGGAAACGGGACTAAGGGAGCTACTAGTTTCTGAGACTCTCCTCAGAAACTTAGTAGAAGTAAGAAGGCACAATAGATCTTTCAGGTCTCAGGGAATGTCACCCCGAAATACATACATACATACATACATACATACATACATACATACATCTTATAATTGCAGGCGTATTTCTAAAGTCCAACTATGCTGTTGAATCGGTGGAATTGTATCCAATCCAATACTATGATTATTAGCACCTTAATCTATTTTTCAGTCTACTGCATTAGCAATTGAAACATTATCATTGTCAGATTCTCTAGATGCGGTTAAGATCTGTCAAAATCGCTCGGTAACTCGGTAATCTAAGTGAGTTCGACATGAACCGGATTGCTCAATATTTATCGTTCAATGTAATAGAATTATCCAATATTGAGGTATTGGAACTACCAAAGCGAAAAGTGGAACAGACCATGTCGCCTGGAACAATGATAAACTTTCTTATTTTCTTAGGAATATCATCATTGCAAATACCACCACTGGAACCTCTGAAAACTGACAGTCTTGTAGCAGATTCTGGAACACCTTCGGTTCAGTTGAATCAAACATATTACAATGTTAAAGCATATGGATTTTCAAAATCGATCGTCGAAAAGGCACAGTAAGTAAATTGGTCATAGAAGTATTTGACAATAATTGAAGCTGCTATTTAAATTGGGTGATTTGATGCAAATCATTCACTGAAATTTAGTTTTAATTCACTGGATCTTAATTATATGATAATTTTCATTTTTTAGTTACGATTCTGCAAAAAAAGTGTTGTCTCTCATCACTAGTCATGCAGAACTAAGACAAGAAGCAGAGTATAACCTCAAGGGAAAAGTTTTGGTATTACCAGTATTTGGAAACGGAAGTTCCGTCATATTGCTAAGTGAGTTGTTTTTTAATAGTAGTTTAAATGAGTACCTATAAGAAAAGTTGATGTCTATTTCCCCATGTTGTACATTTGAGCCCCATCGCTTCTAAAACAATATGAAGAATCCGCAGAGATATACACTATAAAGTATTGGGAAGACATTCTGGTATCATGGAAGCCAAGCATGTAACAAGGAAGAAAACAAGTTTATATAGTAGCGATACGGGTATACCAAAGCTTGGCTTGATAGAACAGGTGAAGAGAGTTGGAAACGGTGTTGACAGCTTGACTGCCACCGACAGATAGGTAGTAGAGTAAGATCCCAGAGCGATGAGACATAACTTATTTCCAAGACTAGCTCTGAGACTGAGGAGAGAGCGCGAGTGCCCACGCGCTCAAGGCACATAACGTAACAACGTAACGCAACGGTCAGATCTTATGCGTCGCGACCCCCCAGCGATCCAACCTAACGTGAAAAACTAAAGTTCTAATAAACTTTATTTATTTTCTCATGTCTGACTTTCAAATTTGTTATCATGGCAACTATTATACTAAGTTATATATGTTCCAACAGATCCGAACTATACTAAATACTTACTTTGTGCATGAAAGACACATACACATTAGACTGAGACATTGTGAGATGATATACAGTGTGGAAACCACTTTTATGGAATAAAATTCTTTATGTTATTATTTTAGAAAATTATAAAGAATGCCGAGTAACATCAACTTTTGAATTGAGTTGTGCGTTATGTTGACATAATTTTAAATGTACAGGGTGATTCACGCAAGTATACCATAGTCGGTGTTGTTTTTTCAAATAAAACACCCTGTATATTTGCGTATTTTTGAAATTCTCTTAATGAACCGATTCGAACAAACTAAATAATGTATGGTCAATTATGAATTATACAGGGTGAAATTTTAAAATTAATAATTTATTACACTTGAAATATTGGTACTTTTTTAAATTAGCTAAATATGGATTTATCAAAAATCTAAACTAACTAATTATTAAACGTATTTGTATATTAAACAAAACCTGCTACGCCCATGAATTTTATCATAAATACCTGAAAATCGGTAAATAATGTGGATTGTTTTGAATCGGTAAATAGTGTGGTTTGTTTTCTATTCTGTCAGTTGTTGATGTGTTGACAGTTTATACTGAAAAAGTAAAATCTTTGTCAAACACTCTTTCCTTGTCGACATAACAATGAAATATTCAACTGAGACTCACCGAATTGAGATTTTAATGATGATCGGTAACTGCAGAAGTCAAGTTGAAGTGGCAAACTTATGTAATCACAGGTCTCCCGAATCGCCTAATATTTCACAAAAGACTGTGTCTAAAATTCATGCACAATTCAGAGAACTTGGACATGTCAAACGATTAAAAAGAAAACCACACATCGTTGAAGATGATGTGAAAGTGGATATTTTGTTAGTGTCGAAGAGAATCCAACTTCAAGTACACGTCAAATTGCCCGTGAAAATAATGTTAGTCATACAACTGTTCTAAGATGTCTTCATAAAGAAAAACTTCATCCCTACAAATTAACTTTTGTGCAGGAGTTGACAGAAGACGATCCAGATCGTAGAATGGATTTCTGCGAAATATTGATGAATAAGTTGAACAGAAATGAGATAGCTCTTGGTACCATTATTTTTTCTGACGAATCAACATTCACATTGAATGGAAAGATAAATCGACAGAACTGTAGATATTGGTCAGCAGAGAATCCTAATTGGATGCGTGAGACACATACTCAGTACCCTCAAAAGGTGAACATTTGGGCCGGTATAATAGGCGACCATATTATTGGTCCTATATTCAAAGATGGAAATTTGACAGCTGAAAAATATTTAAATATGCTTAGAAATGAAGTTATTCATGCGTTGGCAAACTTATATCCCAACGCAATAGATCCTAGCTTACCGAATGAAAATGTTTGGTGCCAGCAAGACGGGGCAACACCCATTATGCTTTAATGGTAAGAACTTATTTAGATGAAATCTTCCCAAATAAATGGATTGGACGAAGAGGTACTATTGAGGGCCAGCTAGATCGCCAGATCTTACGCCGTAAGATTTTTTTTCTGTGGGGTTATCTCAAGAACAAACTATATGCAACACAACCAACTAGCATTGTAGACGTCAAAGACAGGATAACTACATAAATACGGAATATTTCACCTCAAACTTTAAACAAAGTTAAGGAGGAGTTCTATAGGAGACAGTGCTATTGCCAACAACTACGTGGAGAACATTTTGAGCATTCATTTTAATGTATTAAAATCAAATACATCATGTATTTTATGTACGTGATTAATAACTGTAAAAATAAAAATTTCACCCTGTATAATTCATAATTGACCATACATTATTTAGTTCGTTGGAATCGGTCCATTAAAAGGATTTAATATGCAAATATACAGGGTGTTTCATTAAAAAAAAACACCGACTATGGAATACTTGCGTGAATCACCCTGTACATTTACATTTATGTTTACATAACGCACAACTCAATTCAAAAGTTGACGTGACTTGGCATTTTTTATAATTTCCTAAAATAATGAAATAATGACATAAATAATTTTATTCCATAAGTGGTTTCCACACGTATATGAAAGAGGAGGGACCGAGTTACTACAGACGTCTCACTCGCTCTGAAACGGATCCATAGTGCTCTCGCACTCATACTCCCGGCTGATTATTTTTATGTTTAGGGGCTGTTCGGTCCTTACAATTGGACGGAATAACGAAATATAACTTAGTAATAGTTGCCTTAATAACACATTTGAAAGTCAGACATGTAAAAATAAATAGAATTTATTTATTTTTTGTGGATCTTTGAAGCGTCGGATAAAAGTTTTGGTCCATGGAAAGTGTCTGACACTGATGGTACTACTCTAAAATATTATGCTGCAAAACATATATAAAAATCAGGCTTGCAAATTTAAGTTCAGTAACTCTCATTTCTAGTTACCTTCCTCACCTGATACCTGCCCAAGTGCACTTAGGCTAGCTCCACAAACACACAGGTATTCAAAGCACACGAGATGCTACTTTTATCTATTTCAAAATAAGTTATGTCTTATCGCTCTGGAATCTTGGACTATAACCGTGTTCCATTCTACATCCGTACATCTCCTGTCATTTATGGTCACCTAGTTCAACGATTTGCTATACACCGAAATTCTATTAATTTAATTCTTCCCCATGTCTCATTTTCAATCTACATGTTGGAATTTCCCCAGTGTCCATAGAATATTCTCCATCAAATTTGTAGCAATTGTGAAAATAATTATTATCTATAAATTCTGAAAATTCACTAAAACCTCAATACACTCGTGAAGAAGAGAGAAAATGCAGTTGAATATGAAGAGGTTTCGCTGGATATATTTCTGGACCTTGAGAGAACATTCAATATTACTACTCCACACTAGAAAGCCGAGACTGCAATGATAGACGGGCAGATGGGGCTTAGTCCACTTAGAGTTTTCAACATTTTTAATATGGGAAACAAACATAATGAGGAAAAAAGCCTTGGATGGATTACAAGTACAAAAACTTGCCAGATTCAGCATACCACCATAAGTCCAGCAATCCGGATAACAAGATGAATAAATTAGTGAGAGGTAACATTTTGGCCAACGTACCACATGACTTCCATACAGTACTTCCGCATTATACCAGATCGAAGGGAATTGAGGTATGACAATACCAAGTGAAAACCTGGTGGGAAGATCTAGTATACAGACATACCAAAAACCAAAAGAAGAACTGGTGATGAAATAAAGAGAAAAGAAAAAAGCTTATACCAGGAGTAAATGTACGCTATTCTGTAGTGCACAAGAGAAAGAATATGAGGAGGGTGAGTAGTGATACATGAATAATAACAATTGAAAAATGTTGACTGTTCCTAAACATGGAATGTCTCGCGTGGCACTATATTAAAAATACAAAATACATCTCACCAATGCAGTGTGAAGCAAAATATGAAGTGAAATCGGAAACAAAGCTTTATTACCCATACCGCTATTGTGTATCATTTTCAATCATAATACCGCAACCATATTAATTCCAACAATTGTTTTTAATAATCTCAGTTCATTCCCATTTTTACTTTATTCCATGAAGCTTTGAATTCATTATGTTCATGGGCGTTTTGCAATCTCTTTTGCTACCACACATATTAAATTTATATTCAGCATTCTGGCTATTATTTAGGTCAACAAAACTCATGGAGATTTCCAAGTAATTGGTATCTCACAACCAGAGTGAAGCCGAAATAGTATATTCCCGTTAATCTTTAAATAATTGGTATAAGTTGATACTATACATCAGCAATTTATAGTTTGGACTGTAGTATATCTAACAAATAATTGAAACACTTTTGTTAAGAACGTAAACAGGTTAAGGGAAGACTATTCAATCGGGAATAATCCAGCTATATCGTTGAACCAACAATTGTTGATTCGATATACCTAGTTAAACAGTGGTTCACTCTAATATCATAGGTAGTCGTGGTTTACAGAGATAATTGGTCAATTTGGACATGTCAATTATATGACATTTGGTTTGATAAATATTAATTTGTTCTTGTGAAACATTATGTATTCTGAATATAGTGAATTACTTATTTCTGCCACCTCTATATAAAGTGCACTAATAGTTAAAGTTATTGACAAATGGAAAACGATCCGATAATCAAATACTTTTTCTGGTAATAAGAAACAAGTTAATATCAGCTACAAGATGAATAGCTATTGTTTATGGGGGTAGAGATTCAGATTTCCCTCCCTCAGACTGCAGTGAGCTACGGATTAGGCAAAAGTTTTAACCCCGCTGTACACGACTAAAGACGGCCAAATAACAAAATCACAATTAACAGTGAACAGCCGCCCCTATATTAGTTAACGGTTTCTCCAATAGATAATAAAAAATGCCTGTTCCAGCCTTTGGAAGTAGACTTTAAGATGCAGATCGTTGATAAAGAAAACAGTTTTTCTTGCAGCTAAAGCCTAAGGGGGTTCGAGATCTTCCAATGGACGTTGTCTTAAAAATGTTACACTCTGTTTATATGGTTGGGACAACTTCACTGAGACAGAGCTCGTATCCATAAATTAATAGTCATAAGTCCCTTTTTAGCTGCATCACATTTTTGGGTGAATTTCGCTTAGGGTTCTGCTTTATTACAGAAAATTGTATAGGAACCCAAACCATACATCTAGCAGAAGAAACAAGAGATGATGAAGTTTATTTTAAAGTAGTTAGATATGATGGAAAAGTAGAAATTGGAGGAGCCCATTTTAATCTTAGTAATTTGTTCAATGGTAATGAGATACTTGGAGACAATTTTCTCAAAGTGATAAATGAGAATTGGAATATTATCCTATCGGATTTGAAAGAAACTATAATCAAGGCTTATAGTAAAATCCTTCAGCGTTACTCGAATGCGATCTTCAGTAAGCTACCAGCAGAACATATTTTTCCCTATTAAGGTTTTATTAGTTCAATACATACTTGGTTGAAATAAATAAATGTATTTGCTATTTCAGAGTGTGTTTTATTTGTGACGGCATCTTTTCTACTAACTAAAAAGTTACCTGTAATTATCTTGAAAAAAAAAAATTGACATGTGATGTAGTCCAATATATTATATACAACATTATTGTTATTATGTTATTAGAAAATTTCAGAATGATTCAGTTTAAAAATTGCAAAAGTTAAAAAACCAGTGTCAGAATATATCTCCAAATACGTGTGAATCAAAAGTTCCATTGATTGAATAAGAGACTAGAAGCTCAGGAAAACATTGGAAACCATGGCGCAGATGCTACAAGACAAATACTTTTACTTATTCCCTTTTGAACTTGCCTGGCGAAACAACTAGGAAGTTATCTTCAAACTACATTATTGCCAAAAAGAATTAGACCTGAAAGATGAATTTACGGGTTGTATACATTCCAATGTTTTCAAACAAAAGGAGGTGCAAAAGTGTTGACCAGTAGCAACTGGTTAGTGAGGAACTATTGGAATCAACAGCATGTCAAAAGAGAACAAAAAAAATTGACGTATTAAGTAATAAACTATTCACTGCGCTTTTCCACTATTTCTGCACTTTAAATGAAAATATTGGTGAACCAAAAATGTTCATTTCAACAGGACATTCCCATGCCAACTATTTGAAACTTTATTTGCAATTGTACTCTGAACATCATTTGAAATTAATTGAAAACGTGAGAGAAGCAGCAACAGATGAAGTGAAGTGAATTTTCCTATAATAATGCACAAATGTTCAATTATCATCATTGTAACTTTTATATAAAATAAATAACTGATTTTTTTGTTTCGTTTCATTGTTGAAGGGAAGTTTTCTAATCTCACAGCTTTTCGACATTTTCTTGTAAGATAGTCATGTCTAATACTACTCAATAGAAAATTTGTAGGCATAATTTTCCACCTCTATTCTAATTAATAGCGTCTTCGATTATGTCGCACTGGTGCACACACAGCATTGCTTTTTACAGTGCAGGGCAGCTTGCTACGGATTACTCAACCGAATGTCATGCATTAAATCCCGCGTGTTCGGTTATGTTATCTGCGTGGCACGAGAGCAGCACGTGAACTCTGTAACAGAATAGAAAGGAAATTTCTTTCTATGTTAGGAACACAAAACAGTCTAACCCATAAAACAGTCCAACATTTAGACTGTTTTGTGGGTTAGACTGTTCTGTGCTCCTAGCATAGAAAGAAATTTCCTTTCTATTCTGTTACGGAGTTCACGTACAGGGCTGCCTTCGAGAAGCTGGTTGTTGGTATGAAAATTGTTTTAAGGAGTGGGGGTGATGGAGTGTTTTGTTTCAAGGTTATGTTTGTTCGGTTGTTGACAACTTGACAAATCAAATTGAAAATTCATCCATTCAAATCTTTGCCAGAATGAGTGAATAAGTTTCAGGGAAACTAGAATATTCACTTAGGAACATAGGAGCAAGTTGCTTATCAAGTTTGTCCAAAATTAACCAATTGTCATATCCTGCTCATTTTCTACCATAATATGTCTACCTTTTTCCAATGTAACGTTCCATACTTTCCCTTTTTGGAACTTTAGTTCTTTACGTCAGGTTATGTTTGAGCGACTAGGGGTCGCGACGCAAAAGATCTGACCGTTACGTTACGCTACGTTATGTTACGTTGCTTCGTGCGTGTGCTGTCTCCTTAGTCTTTTTCTCGTTTACGAAGCAGCTATTCATATGCTCCAGCCGGGATTCGAACCCGGGCCGCCCGCGTGGAAGGCGAGAATTCTACCACTGAACCACCGATGCTATATTAAAATTCCATGCAAAGCTGGTATTCGCAGTGCTGGTTATCTACTTGAATTTGTTCGGATAAATTTTTACTATTATTTCCATAATTTTTTTGCGCGATTAATCTTTTTTGTACTATGCGAAGAAATTTAAATTATTTTATTGGGAATTTATTTCAATACGATCGCGCAAAAAATGGTATAAGCATAAGCATCTCGAACGTCAAGGGTAATTACAACGTTTGTATGTAGATTCCTCTCTTAAAATTGAACAAAATGATATAAGGATTAAGGGGTCTAGCACATTTACTTTTCGAAATACAGGGTATTGAAATTTTGAAAACTTGAATGTTTTAATTAGATAACTTTAAAATGGATGGATAAATTGATTTGACATTTGGCAGGTTGTTTTTAAATGTAAAAGGGCATATTTTGAAAGAATTAGTAGTTTTTGCAACTAGTGAATGGCCATATCGCAAGAGGACGAAGTTCAATCGTTCAAGTGCGATATGGAGAATCCACACGAGTCGAGCAGCATATTTTTTCTACGACCCACTTAAGAAAAAATCTAGAAAATAAAAATTTCTATAAACTGTAATATAACTTCAAATTAAAAATTCAACAATTCAATTTTATGTTTCCACTAATTTTGTGGTAAACGTACAGTTCTTGAATGTCCAATTTGTATAATGCTACGGTCTCCCTTTTTAAATATACGATGCTGTTATGAGTAGATGTTGCCAGTCGGACTCCCTCATAAAGGGTACCGTACCATTATCTATAATAATGAAAATTCTGCTAAATATTTCAAACGTCTACCTGTTGTCGTTATTTAAAAATGAAATTAACAATAAAAAAAAACTTCTTCACGGGGAATCGAACCCGGGTCCACCGCGTGAGAGTCTGGTTTGCTTACTACTCGGCCACCGAGGCATATGTAAATTGTTAATCTATAACGTCAAATGTATTACTTAATTTTTGCTTAAAAGGAACTAAAGTTTCTACCGTGTGTTCCGCGACAAATTCTACCTTTTTATAATTTATTGATTACTTTATAATTAATAATTGACATCTAAAAGTTCATATCGGCAGAATAAATTGAAGTGCTTAAGCTGTCATATGTGACTTTTTTGTCAGCTTAAATTTTACCCTAGTCGGGACTAGAGTTTTTGGTGCGCGCACCAGTATGTGACAACCATCTTTTCGAATGCTACAGCACCGTACTATTTTTGTATACACTCCGACTTTTCGAACGGCCACTCTGTGATTTTAATACGACACACCAAGTTTTCGTTCGCACTCCAGGGCATTTATTTTCATTCAGCAAGTTGTCACCGGTCGTAAAGAGCTCGACCTTTTTGGAACAGGAGTTAAGCAGTGCACCTAAACAAAACCTAAATATTTTCAATGATCAATCGTACCTAGTCAAACGTGATACGTACAGTACATTGCACGATCCGAAACATAAAAGGGAGAGCGGGCACCATGCTATTTCGCATATTTATCATTTCGCTTTCTCTCCGGTTAGGTTAGGTTAACTAAATTGAAACGGCGCTAACTAGTTTCCTTTCCAAATCTTTGCTATGATAACCAGCTAATTATTCGGAAATTTTTCATTTACATGGGCATGTAGACGTAAAATTTATAAGTAAGAATTATTCGGCACATGGCAGTTCGAGACACTGTGTCCATATCATTGCAATGGACTTTTCAAAGTTAAGAACCCTTCGCAGAGTGTGTGACAGTTCAAATAACTGAAAACGTCGAAACACTCAGGGTTCTATTCATTCATGGATGACGTAAGAATATATTTTTGCCTGATGTCTTTTTTTTGAATAATTCTGGTATAAAATTTTCATGCCGAACTCCCTCCAAGTGCTTGAATTTATTACGGAAAATTTGTCTTGTACATAAGCACTGGAAATATTATAGTCATATTACAAAACAACTCGTATTTGTTTATTTAGCCAACAATTTAATAGAGTTCATACAACAACCTTAAAAATAGGATGCAGACTTACCTCTCGTAGTGGTAATGGGTCCCACTGAGAGTTCTTGTTAGGTCTGTACTTTATTGTTCACGGTCAATTATTATTAATGAAAAGTGAATATTAATCTTATTGTAATATTCATTTAAATAATACAAAAATATACATAGATACACGGAAAACATCGGTATATTGTAAGTTCTCAAGTATTTTCAGCTAGAAAAAGTAGCTGGTAATTATTTCATAGACTTTTCGAATTTGGCTGAATACGATCCTGATGATTTTATTCATTAAATTTCAAGGTTGGATATATTATGTCAAAATAGCAAATAAAATAAACAACCTACCGACAACCCGTATATACGTCACAAACGATGACTCACACCAAGAAGGTTTTTGAATGTAGGTACTATATACCTATGCTTATCTATGGACCATTGATCGAGTGTTTTTTATTTTGTTACGCATATTTTTTGATACATTTTGTTGAACATTCAATCATATCATTTTATTACAGAAAATTCTTTGGTTACCCATGACATACACCTAGCAGAAGAAACTAGAGATGGTAAAACTTATTGTAAAGTAATTGTATATGATGCAAAAATAAAAATTGGACGAGCCCATTTCGATTTCAGTAATTTGTTTGATGGTAATAAGATTCTTGGAGACAATATTCTCGATGTTATAAATGAAAATTGGGATGTTATTATATCGGAATTGAATGATATTATCAATAACTGTTATAGTAAAATTATTGAGAATTACGCAAATGTGATTTTTAATAAGATACCAGTGGAAGATATTTTTCCCAGTTGAGATTTTATCAGCTCAATCCATACGTAGTTTAAGTTAATAAACGTATTTGTTATGTTACAGTGTGTTTATTTGTGCTGAGCAGATAGTTTGTCCCATGAAAAAACTACCTTCGTTTTGGCATGGCACTTTAGAACATTATGTACAAATGCGATTTATTCTAAAATATAATTCTCAAGGATCCAGTCCAGCTGCTAGTCTATACTGTGAAGCAAATGAGCCACCCCTGTTCCTAAGACGTCAATCCCTCCTCCTTTCATACGCTGCATCAACATCTTCTAACCCTTCTAACCCTGTTTACCCTTTGTTTACATCAATGTCTCAACATCATCCTTCCAACACTACTTCCAAACGTAGCGTAAAATGTATTGCCCATCTTCTTCTCCCATTACTTGAGAATACCGACCTTTCAATGACCACTCCGCTCCCCCAACCTCATATCCCTCCTTGGACTAAACAACTTTCTCTATTCAATACCTCCCTTACCAAGTTCAATAAACATGAATCGCCTAACATACTTATGAATAAAGCATTTTTGGAAATAGAAAAAACACCATATGATGTAGTTCTCTACACAGACGCCTCAAAAACTTCTTTTGGTGTTAGCTGCTCCGTCACAACCAACCACGAACTAATAGGTTCCTATCGGTTGCCCTCAACATGTAGCGTTCACACTGGTGAGTTGTATAGCATCTTCCAAGCATTCAAGCAAATCTCTTCTCCTGTCAAGCGCGTCGCTATTTGTACCGATTCACTTACCTCAATTAATTCACTCAATACCATTTTTACTGACCATCTAATAGTTCGAAACATCCATGACATCTATCAAACTCTCTCAGCTCGTGATGTAACAGTCTGTCTTATCTGGCTCCCATCTCACATTGGAATTACTGGCAATGAAAACGCTAACCACCATGCTAAAGAAGCCTCTTCTTCCATCACCACAACAACGTTCCAGCTCCCAGATGACATAAAACTATTATTCAAAAAGTCCGTCAAGGAGTCCTGGCAAATTTTTTTGGCACAACAGCAAAACAGCCCTTTACGACATACAACCATTAATCGGCTGTCTCTCCCTCGATTTCCCAACCAGGAGAGAAGCTGCTGTCATCAGACGATTGCGGATCAACCATACCAGATACACACATGGTTACTTGATGTCATCTGAAAACCTTCCCGTCTGCCATCACTGCAATAGTGCTTTAACCGTCAAACATTTTCTCACAGACTGCCAGGAATACACCATTACATACAAGCGCCTAGACCTAACACCAAACCTGAGAGAGCTTTTAAACTGCACTGCTGAAATCCCAAAGACATTGAAATTCCTCAAATCAACTAACCTCCACCACAAAATATAAACTAGATTGATATTTTACCGAGTATTTTACATGTTTCATGTTTTAATATGTTATTTATAATATGTCTTTTTGTCTGTTGTACAGTGCCAATGGCCATAGTTGTCGAGGCACTTAAATTCTAATAAAAAAAAAATTCTCAAGGATGTAATAAAGATATAGCATTAAAGAATTACCCTGTATAACAGAAAAGTTGATACAAACTAAACCTTTGAATGAACTACTCACCTGTTAATAAACCACCAGCTATTGCAATTGCCACTGTTGTCACCAATCCAAGAAACTGGTATCCAGCTTGTTGTCCCGCACTGCGTACAGTTTCCGCTCTTATACTTCTACTGGGATAAATTTCATAGAGATCGTTAAGATACATGCTTTCTGTTGCAATACCTGCCATGAGAACACTCAGAAGTCCAGATATCACACCAGGCATTCCGTGGAGGTTGTGTACACCACAAGTGTCAGGAATGCCCAATAACTTTTCCATAATTGGCTGAAACATCAAAACAAATTACTGCATAGAAAAATGTCTAGATAAATTTGATGAGGTGGTTAATCGGCCTATTGTGGTCTGAATGAAGAGTACGTATATTCTCCAGCCCAACTTTTTTTTAGTAGCCAACCAGCCCCAAGACTGAATCTTTTATGTAATTTGTTGTCGGATGTTTCTCATCACCTAGTACAAAAAATATCACATTCACCAGGTAGTCGCACTGGCATAGGATGTGTTCTGCAGTTGACAGAATATGACAGAATCTGCATATGTCTTCGTCAACCCCATTAACTTTGCGTGCCTGTTAAGTTTACAATGCAATCCTACTATGGCTTTGACAGTTTTATTTTCAATTTATCAAAATGAGGAGCAAATTCAACCTAGAAGTACGAGGCTTGTTCAACTGAAACCCATCTTTGGTCAGGTTAGCCTTGGAAACAATTGTAATCATTCAACTGACGTTTTCCAACATCAGTAGTGTATGCAAACGTCACACTGATCTGTTTATTCCATTTATATTTGACAGCGATTTTAAGTATTGTGACTTTGAAATGGCGTTTGTTGTTAACAATCCGTCCAAATGTGATAAGCGTGCGGTCATTCAATTTTTGTGTGCTGAAGGTGTGCAACCGTTGCAAATTTATACGCGAATGCAAGCAGTGTATGAAAACGCATGTTTTGCATATCCAACTGTGAAGGAATGGTGTCGAAAATTTAAGAATGGAGAAGAGAGGACGAAGGATAAGCCACGACCAGGTGCATTGATTACTGCATCAACAGACAGGAATGTGGGATGTGTGGAAGGCCTGATTAGAGAAAATCGTCAAATTTCAATCAGAG
The DNA here is from genome assembly GCA_910591685.1 of Galerucella tenella. Classification (NCBI taxonomy): domain Eukaryota; kingdom Metazoa; phylum Arthropoda; class Insecta; order Coleoptera; family Chrysomelidae; genus Galerucella; species Galerucella tenella. Next base: position 16,642 of record CAJUYH010001289.1, on the reverse strand, counting down.
CAATTTCAGAAAATGTTGGTGTGAGTATAGGATCTGTCCATAGTATCGTACACAAACTAGGCTACAGCAAAGTTTGTGCGCAATGGGTTCCTCGTCTTTTGTCTGAGGACCAAAAAAGCTTGCGAATGGGCTTGTCTTTGCAACACCTCACGGAATACAGTCAAAATGGTAATGACTTTCTCTCGTCAATAGTTGCTGGCGATGAATCTTGGTGTCACTATTTTGAACCATCCAGTAAGCTATCATCGATGCAATGGAAACACGCAAATTCTCCGCCACCAAAGAAGTTTAAAGTTCAACCTTCTGCAGGCAAGGTGATGTTGACATTTTTTCTCGACCATGAAGGACCCTTGCTGATAGAGTTTACAGGACCTAGAGTGCATATCAACGCAAACCTGTATAATGAAACTTTGAACAAGCTCCATCAAGCAATAAGAAGAAAACGTCCAGGGAAGCTTTCACGTGGTGTTATTCTGCTTCACGATAATGCTCGGCCTCATGTTGCCAACGTAGTGAAAGAAAATCTGCAACGAAAGAAATGGAGGATATTAGAGCATCCACCCTATAGTCCCGATTTATCACCTTGCGATTTTCACATCTTTGGGCCACTAAAAAAGGCGTTAAAAGGTAACCGTTTTCAGTCGGACGCAGAAGTACAAAACGCTGTGAAAGAATTCTTCCAGCAGCAGCCACAAGAATTCTATAAGCAGGGTATACATCGGTTGGTGAAACAGTGGGATATGTGCCTCAATTGTAGTGGTAGTTATTTGTAACTGTACTTGTCAATAAATTTTTCCTGGACCAAAGATGGGTTTCAATTGAACAAGCTGTTATTTGCAAATCCAGGGGTCGCTATTTTGAAATGACACTAACAATTAGGTACCCTCAGAGGGCAAGAAAAAATTAAATCCTGCGGTTATTTATATTGACTGAACTATGATTGACCAACCCCAATGAAACAGTACCACAAAATAATTGCCCATTACGTAATTATTATTTAATTTAAAAATGGAGTCTTCATGCATATTGCTTTGGAATATTACGTACCGATAAGCGAGTGTATCCAAAAACAGAAACAAAACCTGCAATGATACCTATTATAATAGCTCCCAAAGGCTGGATCATTAGATTGGCAGCAGCTCCGACAGCGACTCCACCAGCTAGGGTAGAATTTTGGACGTGAACCATATCAAACTTTTTTTCAGGTGTCATCAAAACAGATGTGGCGAAAGCAGTTACTGTACATGAAGATAAAGCTAAGTATGTGTTCACTACAGCTCGACCTTGTCCCTCTGCTCCTAATTCGATTGCATTGAAGCTCGGCCAGTATAACCATAGGAATACAGTACCTGAAATGGAAGATAATACAGGATTTTCAACCGGAAATGGAGCTTTGGGGCATCACAAGTCGATGCTTACTTCGAATAATACGATTTTTATAATAAGTTTGTCTATATGTTAGTATTCTCAGAATTGATAATAATTAGAAGGTTAAATGCAGATGATTCCAAAACTGCAAACTATCCAAACGGAGAGGTATTTTGTGACTTATTTTTGCCTCAATACAGTTCTCTGCCGGGTCCAGACCAAGTAGACAAAACGAAAACACAATTCTGAAACAAAAACACGACAAACTGGCGATAAAATTTGTCGTCAAAAGACAAATGAAAATCGGGACAAACTATCCACATACCAGATCGACAAAATATAGAAACAGGATTCAGTTGGTGACGTTGTTGTTGTGATCAGTGTTAGTTAGTTAGTTAGTTTCAATCTAGTCCAATACCGTCAACATGGGCATCTGGTCCAGCAAGGAAATTTTTTTTTAATTTGCAGGTAATAGTGGGTACATTGAACCCCCAAAATGTCAGGTGCCTGAAATTTGTGGCAGGGTCGGAAAATGACTAGAGATCCCGAAAATCCGTTTTCCGCCGATATCTCCCGAGCTACGATCCCTAGAGAATTTTTGTTCAGACAAAAAACTAAGAGCAGTTCATTACCTACAAAAGTTGTCCCGACAATTTCTTTCGTTACACCAATATTTTTTGCAAAAATGGTGGTTGAAAAGTTCGCAGTTTTCTGAAACTTAAAAACTGACGCTTCTAGCCCAAAATCTGGGATGAGGAACCCTGAAAATACACCAATTTCTATGTTTAGGCCTCCAGGCATCTATGGTAGATGGCGCCACCTTGCATTTTCGCAACCGCGAAATAATTAGGGCCATGAAAAGAAACATGAAAATGATCGATCTCTTACCCACTCTCGGGGTCAAAAAGTTATCGATTTCTTTAAAATTGAGACTCTGGCCTGCTTTTATTGGACAGACCAATCCTAGGAATGATTGTGTGCGAAAAGTATTGAAAGTAGACGCCAAAAATTGCGAAAATAACTTTCCCATTCTTCATTACCGAATACCTCTTCCTACACAAGCGATGAACTTCCACAGACGATACCTTCTCCAGGAACAAATGGTGGTTGTCTTTCCTGGTCTTGCTAACATTTATTAGGGTTTCTAGTCTTCGGATAACCGTTCTAACGTCTTCAGTCAGAGCTTGATCACAAATAAAAACACACGGGCGTACTAGAATCCTCTGCGACTTCCATTTTTCTACAGGAATGAACAATATTTATCAAATCATTAGATGTCATTTCACCCACAACAATATTAATGATCCTAATTGAAAAAATTAAACCTCACCGTGTGCTCCAAAAAAAAGAAGCTCAAGAATTTTTAATATTTCCCTGTGTTTTTTATCAATAAAAATTTCAAAATTTATTATTTAATAATAACAATAAAATTAATAATGACTTGAATTTCACTTTTTACACTGGAATACTACTATTTTAGTCTTGAAAAATCACGGAAGAGATAGTGTTTAAATGTAAAATTGTCAGTTGTTTACAAACAATGCAGCAGAAAGCATCCACGTCTACACGCACTCCAGCAGACGCTTACTATTTTGAATACTCTTCACCCTTGATGAATCACAACAGTGAAAGATACAAATTTGAGTATACTGTCAAATTCCAAAATACTTCCTACCAGGTGTACACAAAAATAGAGCCAGCTTTGAACATAATGAAATGTCAAAGCTGAAAGCATCAGTTCACTATTAAATGAAATCTGAAATGACTTAACATTCCAAAAATATCAATGAGAGCTTTTTTAAAAACCTACATGCATACATAGACCAGGGTCGATAATTTTTGAAACCAGAAAAATAATAGCAGGATAAAACCCATTAGAAAAGGAGGAGAATATGATATGATTGAAGAAAAAAATAAATTCCGGCCTTCCGAGTTCGGGGAGTGGAACGGGGTGAGTTTTTAAGGGTACTTCGAATTTGAGTTTTTTTTTCAGTTTTTGCATTTTCTGAGAACATTTACCATGGTGATGTATATTTTCTTTCAGACTTTCAGAAAGTAGAGATTTCAACGAACAAAAAGCCCACCGACTTTTTGGGAAAAAGCTAATATTTTGACGCGAGAATTTTCGATTAAAAATTAGGTTGCTTTTTTGATATTAAGTCGAAATAGGGTGAAAAAAAATGTATTTCAAATCAAATAACATACAGTGTATTTGAGACATATAATAAGGTAAATTTTCACGAAATTGAACTTTTCGCATAAATTTTGAGGTTATAAGTGAAAATTGTAGGCACAAAAGTTGTAGAGCTTTTTATTACCCACAACTTTGCCATTTAACTTTTTTCCGTAGGACTTGTAGTTTTGCCAGAAATCGAGATAAACCATTTTTTACTCTTAAAAACTCACCCCCTTCCACTTCCCGAACTCGGATCGCCCGTAATTTATTTTTTTCTTCAATTATATCATATTCCCCTTCTTTTCTTATGGGTTTTATCCTCCTATTATTTTTTCTCACTTTTCACTATTTTTGAAGGCTTCGGCACTGGTCTAACATACAACAAACAATATTTTCACATCTCGTTAAAATAGCTCGGCCTCCCTACCATTTCACCAAATATGTTTTTTTTCTATACTTATCTCTTAAACGATAAAATAGAGTTACGGAGTGGTGAAGGTGGAGGCGATAATATTCAGTATCCATTGATAATCACTTCCGATGAGTGTCCTATCCAAGAAAACTGAAAAGATTCAAGTATTTGTACACATCAAAAAAACTGAATTTGACATCTCCAATAAATCTGTGGGTTTTTCAAGAACTACGACATAGGTTTGCCGAACCATGTATGTATTGAGAATAATCTTAATCCCATTTGTCGGATTTCAACAAAATATAATGGAAGATATGCTTGTCACATTCACCAACCACCTCACAAAGTCTTTAAGATTTTCAATTTCCGATATATCAAATCCTAACGAGAGGAGTCTTCTTCAGCCACATTCAAATACGAGACAGAAAGATTCCCGTGGATGAAAATTTCGAAGTATATGTGATTTCTCAAAAGCATTTCAGTATAATGACCGGAACCATGTCGAAGATGAAATCGGAATAAATTGAGGGTTCAGTTTACTCGATCTGTTTGTAAAACGATTTGAAGTGTGTAATAGAATATGCAAATGGAGTTTACGACTAAATATTTTATTGGTGGCACGATCTTTTCCTTCAGATCCATACAATTGAAACGATTTGCAAATTCAGCGTGCATAAAGTTATAGGTAGAACTGAAAGTTTGCAGTTTACATACTGACAGTTAAGTGTTTAAAGTTTATTAACGTGTAGGTAAAAATTTGACCTGTGTTATTATTTTTTCCTATACCACATAACACATGTAATTCCACATCCACATCTCTCCGAATATCCTACACACTCGTCATTCACTTACTCACCTCCCAATTGCTCCTGTCTCCTGTGATTTGCAAATCTATCCAAACGAACTAAATTTCTCCTACGATCACATAGGAAAGTGAGATATATCGCACTGTCTAGTTCTATATGGAAAGTGGCCTTTATTCATACGCGTACGGAAAAAAAACTTATCCGTACGTGTACGGATAAAAAAGCTGTCAAATGAGTTTTTATTAAGATTGACCACTGGCAAGCTGGCAAATATCTAATTTCTAATTAGATTTACATTTAAATTTGAAGCGATCTATTTGAAAAGTGAAATTTTTGTCATTTTCTTGATTGAAAAACATTTAGGGCGCGGTCGAGGATAGAACCCACGTACTCTTCGTCAGGAGTCCGATGTTGTACCGACTAATCCAAATCACCTGTTATGTAGGAGAATGTAATCATCTTGAAAGGTATTCATGATAAGTATGTATGAAGTATGAAGAACAATAATGATTTCACTTTCAATTTATATAATTATCCAACCAATTAATAATTGTAATAACCTACATAATATTATATAGTTAAGCTACTTGAATTTTTGTCACTATTGATAGTTATTGTTAATTTTGAAATCAATTATGTTGACTTTAATTGTAACATTTTGTGTATTAATATGTCAGATGTTGATTACACATTATTTGGTGAAATTATCACGTGATCGTAGGAAAAATACTGTACATTACTCGTGCGAAAGTGATTTTTCACACTCGTGTGAAAAATGTCACTTTCCGCCCACGTTATGTAATATAATATATTGATAGAACATACATGCAAATCATATTGTTCTACCAGTGAATATTAGTAGGGGAGAGTGGGCCACAGTGAGACAAAATTTCATTTTTCTGAGATAAA